>VUQK01028718.1:23581-81253 GCA_015106715.1 Bujurquina vittata | reverse complement strand
TGTGGAAGAGACAAAGAGAATGATTCAACAGAGTGAAGTATGAACAGGGTAAAAATGGTGAGTAAAAAGAAACAGTGCATTATGGGAACCCCCCCAGCAGGCCTAGGCCTATAGCAGCATAACTAAGGGATGGTTCCTGATCCAGCCCTAACTATAAGCTCTATCAAAAAGGAAAGTTTTAAGCCTAATCTTAAAAATAGAGAGAGGATTTACGTACGTGTATACATGTGTATACATCCATGCTAGCTACCACTACTGAAGTTTGGCAATATTACGCTAACTTGGAGGATGTGCCAGGTCATAGATTTAGGTTCTGACACATGTAATAATTTTAATTAATTTTAATTCAGCAAACAGGCTACACAGTTTTAAAACAGGACAATGCAAAGGATCATTTACAGCAATGATTAATCCGGGCTTGGGACAATTGTGACCACTGAGGCTGTGTTTGTGTCTCAAACCAGTGATCTTCTGCTTTAGGACAAAAGTGTTAATAATTACACCAAAGAGCCACCATTTATAGTGATGACATAAAATTTATTTTTTTTAAATTACTTAATTTCCATATTCATATTTATCTAATTTTTAATTAATTTTCTTTGCAACCATCAGATCTCAAACGTAACGAACACTTACAGAAGATTCTCCGATCTTGCAACAAAGCATTTTAGTAAAAGCAGACATTTACTCACTAATACATCCAAATCTACAAGACAATCGGTTTTACCTGGAGTTCAATTGGTCTATGAGCCTCTTTATCTGTACAGTGATTTCATCCAGAGGCATGAAGGCAACTGCTATAAGAAAATAAGGTAAATTTGTACAAAAAGCACAGTCATATAATATAATTATCAACTTTGCAAATAGTTATAATCCAATTCAAGTGAGATAAAATACTATGAGGGTGTGAGGGAATGAAATGGGGATATTCCCTCACACATACACTCAGATTGTGGAGATTGCTCCAAAACCCATTAATCTTGATCATATCAGAGCTATTTTTGAGAGAGAAGAAACAGGTCAACGTTGAAACTCCCCTACTTTGATACCAGAAATGTGTCTCAGAAATGTGTCTTCCACAGTGGCAATAAATTATCTTCACCTGGGCTTCGTGTGACCACAGATGAAGCCATTCATCTGCCTTTAACAGCAGTGGTTTTAAAATTCAGAACTGCACTGTCATCAAAACCAGCTGTACATAAACGAAATAAAATCAACAAAACACTCGATACTTCAGGGCTACATGCTTTCACCAGCATTTTATTGCTGTTCGTGGAGAGCGTCAGAAGCAGCATTTAATATTAAAATATGCTTATTAATTAAAAAAAAGAGAAACAGCAGCATTACATAAAAGCTAATATTATTGAGATTTGTGTGTGTGTGTGTGTTTTAATCAAGGTTCCTTCTACCAAGCATTTGGGTGGAAAGTTAGTACACACTCTCCCCCAGATTAATATTCATTTATTCAGGTTAATCATCTGTGACACAGACAGTGTTCCTAATGACCATAATTACCATACATGATGTCCAATATTATTTGTGTCAATATTAAATGTGTCTTTCAACACATTTGTGAAATATGTATAAATTCCCAGGCCATTTAGTCAAACTCTTTTGCACACTCAGCAAGCTGGAGATACTGCTGAGCCACGCTCGTGCTGCTCACAATGGCAGCTCGTCATTGCAAGAATGCACTGTCATTTCACATCATCCGGGATTAGGACAGATGCCTTGTCTTGACTCACTGCATGATTCACACTTCTTCCTTGGCAAGGATTTAAAACCCTGAGGCTGTGCTCAAGAGGTGGCAATGTCCTAACACAATGAAAATTTTCTGATTAGAATGATAAAAAGACTTTATTTGTTCTGTGAAAAGCCGACAGCCCTGCAGCGTATAGTTTATTATTTCAAACTGTTTTGGATCAAAAATATTGTCATTTTGTTTCAGATCGACAGCGTTCAGAGTCTTTTGCAGTGCCCCAGCGTACTCGTCTGTATGGGACGGGAACCTTCTCACCCATCGATTGTGGAGAACTTTCAGAAAGCATCTGATGACAAACTCCCGAAGCTGAGTGTGAGGTCACGCTCCAGTGGCTGCGCTGACGGAAACGACAGTAGGAAAAAACTGATTACGTATTAATTAAATTCTTAGTAGTGAGTACAAATGCTGTAGAAAACTATGCCGTGCATGCTTGTCTAGGATCTGCATTAAATGATTATATTGTACACCATTACCAAAAATCCTAATTTGAAATATTTGTCTTTTTTTATGGCTGAATGGAAAATCAAGGACTACCTGCAAAGAAAAGTGTCATCCTTCCAAACTTGGAATCTAGGAACAAAGCTACTCGGCAGTCAGTGTCATCTGACAAGTCAGGACCAGATGGCTATGACTCTCCAGATAATGTCACGTCTTGCCCACCCACTAGTGATGGGGCAAGGGAAGATGATATAGAGAAACGTGTTCACGTTAATAAAGATGGCAGTTTGTCTATGGAGATGAATGTGCGCTTCAGACTGCAAAATGATGAAACATTACATTGGTCCACAGAAGTAAGAAAGACCACAGGCAGGACCTGTGAGTACCTCCAAGGAAACCCTAACCCGTGTTTTGCAAATTATCTTGAATCTGAAAAAATACCTGCTGTTCAGCCAGATGAGCATTTCTTCAGTCAGCAGTATCAGAGACATGGAGAAGAAGCTCACTGCCCTCACTGTTGCAGTCACTGCCAGGATAATGAATTCTGGAAAAATGTACCAGGAACACATGGGGCAAGTCAGTGCATTCAGTCTTCCAGCTCAAGTGCATCTTCACATACAGTGGTCTCTAGAAAGACAGTAGTGTCTAGATCAAGTGAAGAGCTTACTGAACAAGTGGTGGAAAGAGAGACTTGTGTAAAGCAGACTATCGAGGCAGCTGAAACTGTAGAGTACTGCACCATCAGGAATGAGACTTGCTCACCAAGGTGCAGTGTGCAATCTTCCCCTTTAGACAACAGCAATTTGTATAACTGCCTAAATGAGAAATCGAAACCAGAAGAACAAAAAAGATCTGCTACTTGTGCTTCTCAAATAACAACAAGCAATGAGGAGAACCAAAATGATGAGGATGCTGATAATCCATCAAGTGCTTTAAGAGCATCTTCTCAGAACAGCAAACCTGAAACGGTAGAGACCCCTGAAGGTGAAGTTTTGAATACTGTGTCACCTGTGCAAAATCCACCCGAGAGTCCTCAAGATACAGCATCCAATGATTCAGGACAATCTAGCATGTCAAAGAAATCAAAACCCTCACACATTTGTCATTGTGGATTATCTGAGGAAAATACAAAAGAACAAATCAACACTCAAGCTGAAGAAGAAGGTGAACTAGAAAGAGACTGTTCAAGTGCCATGTCTTTAAAATCAAATGCCTCTTGCAGATCAACTACATCTGGCAAAATACAGGACACAGAGACAAAGGATGAAGAGGAGAAAAGGTCCAAAAGTGCCATGTCAGTTCATTCAAATGCCTCAACAAAATCAGAATCTGACATTTTGGATGTTGTAGCTGGAGAACCGCAAGCATGTGAAGACAAAAAAATGCAAGAAAGACCATTGAGCAACATGTCTGTTAAATCCTCTAAATCTGAGAAATCCAAAGTAGCACCTAAAGAGCATACATCAGAGGAAGATGTTGAAGAAGAAAAAGTATTCAGTCCCATCTCATCAAAGTCAAAGGCATCTATTAAATCCAAAGACTCAAGGGGGTCTGCTCTCTCAAGTGAAAAAGAAGCAGAGGATGAAACTCAGCAGAGGGCCAGTGTCATGTCAGATGCCTCTATAGAGTCATTTGAGGCATCTGCAGAGGAAAGCTTTCAAAACTCAGCTGAGAACAAAACTGAACTAAGAACACAAAGCACAATGTCCGGGAAGTCAAACACTTCTGCAAAGTCTAAAAAGTCAGGAACTTCTGAAGGTCTGCCTAGAGACAATGAAGAAGAAATATCTGAAGTAAATTCACATTCTCCCCGTGTCATGTCACCCAAATCAGAAAGTTCAATATTGTCTGATCTTCAAACCGAAAATAAAGAAGATGAAAGAACACCAAGTATAATGTCAGCTAAGTCTGTCAAGTCAAACGAATCTGCAACATCTAGAAAGTCAAAAGCCACAGAAGAAACAAGGGAGGCAACAAGTGCCATGTCAACTAACTCTAATTCATCCGCAAGGTCTAAAGGATCCAAGAGGCCTGATCCCCATGCTAATGAATATGTTGACACTTCAGCTGATGTAAATTCTCAAGAGCAAAGTGGTGAGAGACCACAAAGCATAATATCAGTCAAATCAGCAAAGTCTGTGAAGTCCTTTATTTCTGCAAAATCTAGCAAATCAGAACATGGAGAACATCGAGAGGAGAGGGGACCTAGTTCGCTGTCAGTAAAATCAGCACGGTCAAATGTGTCAGTCAAATCAACAGGGTCAAAAACATCAGCCAAATCTAATATGTCAATGCCCACTGATGTTGAAGCTGAAGAAGAAGATGGAGGTAATGATGGAGGAAGACCTCCAAGCAATATATCAACCGCATCTGCTAAATCTTTAAAATCAAACGCTTCTTCTTCAACTATGAAATCTGCAGTTCCATGTGAAACCTATGGTGACGCTTCGGGAGAAGCTAATATGGAAGAGGAGACTGAAGGACGATCAGTGAGCTCATTGTCAGTTAAGTCAGATATTACTGCAAAATCAAATAACTCAAAATCTCCTGTTTGTGATCCAGCTGAAGAAGGCACTGGGGCACATGAAGAAGCAAACAGTGAAAAGGAAACTGAACAAAGACCACCAAGCAGCTTATCGGCCAAATCATTTCAGTCACATGTTTCTGAAATATCTGCAGAGAGAGTACCAAGTGTGTTGTCAGCTAAATCAGCAAAGTCCCATGCTTCAAAAACATCTAACAAAACAAATATTTCTGAAATTTGCTCTTGCAAAGCTGCTGATATTTCCGATGAAAGTTACGGTGAGGAGGAGACTCTAGAGGGAGCACAGGGTGAAACATCAGACAGATCTGCAAAGTCAACTAATTCTGCAAAATCTCCTAAGTCAAAAGATTGTCCTGCAGAGGGAAATATATCTGATCATATGGAACCCACAGAGAGAGCTCCAAGCAATTTGTCAGTCAGATCAGAAAAATCCGCAAAGTCAAATGCTTCTGCAGCATCTAAAAGATCAAACATTTCTGAAGTTTGCTTGGAAGCCTGCGTTGACCATCCTGAGGAAAGAATTGCTGAAGGTGAAAGTGAAGTGAGAGCAGTGAGTGCTATCTCTTCCAGGTCAGCTAAGTCAGATATTTCTGCGAGATCAAATAGATCAAAACAATCTGCTGATCCTCCATCTAAAGAACACTCAGAGTGCTCTGATGAAGAAAATGACAAAGAGCTAACTGAAGGAAGAGCACGAAGCAGCTTATCAGCCAGATCAGTTCAGTCACATGTTTCTAATAGATCTAAAAAGTCTGCAGGAAGATCCCCCAGTGCTTTGTCAGCTAAATCAGCAAAGTCGCATACTTCAAACAAATCTGTCAAATCAAATATTTCTGAAGTTAACTCTGGTAATACTGATGAAATAGAAGATGGTGAAGATAAAACTCAAGAGAGGTCACAGAGTGCTGTGTCAGACAAAACTGAAAAGTCAACAGTTTCTGCAAAATCTAGTAGATCAAAAAGACTGGAAGAAAATACAGTTGAGGAACCCACAGAAAGAGCTCCAAGCAATCTGTCAGTCAGATCGGAAAAATCAGCAAAGTCAAATGTTTCTGCAACATCTAAAAGGTCAAATGTTTCTGAAGCTCTCTTGGAAGTTGACAATTATGAAGAAAGAATCGTTGAAGGGGAGAGTAAAGAGGGGACAATGAGATCAGCATCTGCCCAGTCAGCTAAGTCAGATATTTCTGCAAGATCAAACAGATCAAAACTATGTGCTGAACCTCCATCTAAAGAACACTCAGAGTGCTTTGATGAAGACAATGACAAAGAGCAAACTGAAGGAAGAGCACAAAGTAGATTATCAGCCAAATCAGTTCAGTCACATGTTTCTGAGAGATCTAAAAAGTCTGCAGATAGATCACCCAGTGCTTTGTCAGCTAAATCAGCAAAGTCCAATGCATCAAACAAAACTGCCAAATCAAATGTTTCTGAAATTAAATCTGGCAACACTGGTGAAATAGATGGTGAAGATGAAACTCAAGAGCGGTCACAGAGTGCTGTGTCATATAAAACTGAAAAGTCATCAGTTTCTGCAAAATCTAGTAGTTCAGCAAGACTAGAAGAAAATACAGTTGATCATGAGAAACCCACAGAAAGAGCTCCAAGCAATCTGTCAGTCACATCAGAAAGTTCAGTGAAGTCAAATGTTACTGCAACATCTGAAAGATCAAACATTACTGAATCTCTTTTGGGAGATTGTATTGACAATACTGAGGAGAGAACTGTTAATAGTGAGATTGAAGAGAGGGCAGTTAGCTCACTGTCTACCCAGTCAAATATTTCTGCAAAATCAAAGAAATCAAAACGGTCTGCTGAGACTCCAGTTAGAGAGAGCACAAAGACCTCTGAAGAAGAAAATAACAGAGATCAGAGTGAAGAAAGACCACAGAGCAGCTTATCGGCCAAATCAGTTCAGTCACATGTTTCTGAGAGATCTAAAAAGTCTACTGGAAGATCACCCAGTGCTTTGTCAGCTAAATCAGCAAAGTCACATGCTTCTACAAAATCAATCAAATCAACTGCCTCTAAAGGTCAGTCTGGCACAGCTGTCCACATTCCTGATGTAGGGGATGTAAAAGATGAAACTCAAGAAAGAGCACAGAGTGCAATGTCAGCAAAAACGGAAAAGTCAGCTATTTCTGAAAAATCCTCAATGTCAAATGTATTGGATTCTCCACCTGAAAACCATACTTGTGATCAGGAGGACCATGAAGATCGGTCTCCAAGCAACATGTCTCTCTGCTCAGCAAAATCAGCAAAGTCAAATGCCTCAACAGTTTCAAAGAAATCAAAATCTTCTGCAACTCCACGTGATCTCATTCCTGAAAAGGCAAACGAAGAAGAGCACAATGAAAGCAGACCAGCAAGTTCAATGTCAGTCCATTCAGTCGAGTCAAATATTTCTGAAAGATCAAGTAGATCAAAATGTTCAGCAGAGGTTCCAGCTGAAGAGAGGGTCACCACACCTAAATCAAATGCATCTACTGTATCCATAAAATCCAATTCTTCAAAAGCTCCTTCTGAGTATAAAACACCAGAGGGAAGCAATGATACAGATGAAACTCAAAACAGAGCAGAAAGTGCAGTGTCAGCAAAGTCAAATAATTCTGCTAAATCCAATAAATCAAAAGTACTGGCTGCCCCAGAAGAAAGAGTTTATGATTCTGATAACACTGAAAGACCTACAAGCACTGTATCAGTAAAATCTGCAAAATCAGCCAAGTCAAATGTGTCTGTGAAATCTAAGAAATCAAAAGCTACTGACATCCCTTCTGAACACAGCATTGAAACTGCCGATGCTCAGACTGAAGGGAGAGCAAACTCATTATCAACACACACAATCAAGTCAAATATTTCTTCAAAATCCAAAAAGTCAAAAAGTTCTGAAGTTTCATATGTACCAAACTGTGAGAAGTCCAATGAAGAGAATGACAAACAGCAAACTGAAGAAAGAACTTCAAGTGTCATGTCAGTCAAATCAAATGTTTCTCGTATTTCTGAAAGATCTAATAAGACACATACCTCTGCTATTACTGAAGATGTTGCTGAACATGAGAAAACAACAGCGCGAGCTGACAGCGCTTTGTCAGCTAAATCAGTTCAATCAAATTCTTCTGAAGTTTGTTCTAGTAAAACTGCCGATATTGCTGATGAAAGGAACAATGAAGGGGAAACTCAAGACAGACCACAGAGTGTAAGGTCTGCCAAATCAGTAAAATCAACTAAGTCAAAAGCCACGGATGTGCCAGCTGAAGAACACGTGGTAGCTGAAGAAGAAACTGAGGAGAGGTCACCAAGCAGCAAATCAAATATTTCTGTATCATCAAGGAGCTCAGCAACATGTGAAATACCTTCAGAAGACAACAATGCCAATGATGTGGATACTGTACAAAGACCTCCAAGCTCCTTGTCAGCAAAATCAGCTCGATCTGCCAAATCAACACAATCAAACATTTCTGCAAAATCTGATAGGTTAAGACCCTCTGCAGGTAAAGGAAATCATGAAGAGAATGTGGAGCAAGCAGCAATTGGCGCCTCCACGATATTGGCTGAAAATAGTTCCAACGTGACTGATGAAAACACAGAAGAGACTGAGAACAGAGCACTGAGCTCAATGTCTGCCAAGTCAAATGCAACATCGGTATCTACAAAATCAAAAGCTTCTCAAAGATCAGGGACATCCAAAGGATTGGAGCAAATAGCTGATAAGACAGATCAGACACAGAGGAGTCCAAGTGTTTTATCAGTGAAGTCAAAGACTTCTGCAAGAACCAAAAAATCAAACATATCTGTAACAACCCCCACTGAAAGGGCTGGACTGGATGAAGACGCTGAAAGAGCACAAAGTGCCACGTCAACCAAATCAGCAAAAACGGTTAGCTCAACAAAATCAAATAAATTACAAGCTCCTGAAATTCCCACTACAAACAGTTCTGATCATCCTAATGAAGAGGACACTGAAGAGATATCTGAGAGAGCACCAAGTGCTGCATCAGCACGTTCAAATAAGTCAGTAAAATCAAAAAAATCAGTCGCATTAAGCAAATCAGATGTACCTGTCGTGACCATTGGGGAAAATGAAAATGTAGCATCTACAGAAATATCATCAAAGTCCAGGGTTTCAGCTTCTTCAAAAAAGTCAAAAACATCTGAGATTAGTGGAAAGAAAAGTGCCGCAGCCACTGATTTTTCTTCTGAGAAGACCAGTGTTTCTCCACTAAACCCAGAAATGCTGAATTCAAAAGAAAAAAGCCCATCTACTTTGTATGAGAGCAGTAGTCACTTGACAAAGAAGTCAAGCAAACAGGGCAATGAAAATCCAACTGCAGAGGTTATTGCCAAAGCAAAGTCTGGTGGCCATTCATCAGTGTCAGAAAGTCAGAGAGCAAAGCAGCCAAAAGAAAATAAACGCCACGTCATATCTCACACAAACTCAAATGAAAGTGACTTGTCACAAACTCTGTCCAGTTCAGACATTATCAAGGAGATCTGCGAGTCTCCAGTACACAGTGAATCAAAACGTAATGTTCCTAAAAGGTTAAATGTTGACCTGAACAATAAAGAAAGTGGGGACCGGGACAAGAAAACTGACAGAAGCAGCAAATACCAACAGAAGAGCACAGAGGCTGATGACTTTGACCTTGTCCCATCTAGCCTACCCAACACATCCCCTACTGAGGTTGTAAATGAATGGTTGAAAACACTGCCAGCAGAGGGTGAAATAGATGACATGGGGGAATTTGATGAAAACTGTGATGGACAAAAAACTGTTCCCACAACAGAGAAAATTAACAGAGTGGATACTGAAAACGATGCAGCTGAGAATTCAAAAGGCTCAACAGACGAAGAGGTGAAGAAAAGTGGTCCTAATAACGACTGCCAAACAAGTAAAGAGGCACAACAGGAAGATAATGCCTGCACTGAGACAGACGACGCCTCAAAAATATTTAACTCTTCCATACAAGTGATGAAAGTACTTTTAAATCCAAAGCTAGACAGATGCAACAGTTTACCAGAAATTTCTCCAGTGTATGGACGTAAACTGAGTACTTCAGCTAGAGGTTTTTTGGATTGCCTTGTGAAGCTGCAGCTAATAGATCGTAATCCAAAAAATGCCAATGAAAAGGATGAAAGATACCAAGAGCTTATGGGTATTCTTCAGTCTCTTTGGCTTGGCGATCCTCCTGAAAATGAAAATGAGTTAAAGAAGGATAATCACCAGTCTGCGGATGATGACTTCAATCGTACATCATCGTCTGGTGTGGATGTCAACAGTGGCTCCACAGGTTCTGGGAACAGCAGTGATGGTGTGAAGAGTGGGAATGATGCGAATCATGATGCATCTCAACCTCACACCAGTGTGGATATGTTTATGAAGGTACAACAGGTCTATGAAGTTGAAACAGAGGGAGCTGTTCAGACTCTACCAGTGAGAAATGAAGAAGGAATGCATGAAGATGAACAGAAGGAAGATTATCCAGCAAGCAATGATATTCCAACAGAACAATCTGAAACACCACATTCTTCAAACTCTTCCAAAAAGAGTTCAGGAGATTTCAGCAATGACCAAAAACTTCCAGAAGTTGAAACAGATTATTCAGAGAACAGCAATACTGACAGTCCTGTCCTCATAGAAAGAGAACAGTTAGCTAAAATGATTTCACAAGATGATCCTGTATGGGTCTTAACCTTATTAAATAAAATTGAAAAACAGTTCATGACACATTATATCAAAGCAATGAATGAGTTCAAAGCTCGATGGAACTTGGGAGATAATGAGCAGCTTGACAGTATGATAAATGAACTTAAAGCTGAGGTCCACAAAAGAATCCAAGCAAGTATCGACAGAGAACTGTGGAAAATTCAAGCCCAAAAAGGCAACCCAAGACCTCCTAAAGAGGCAAAATCCCATGCTTCAACAACACAAGCAGAAGAGAGAAGGCGGAAACTGAAGGTCAAGCTTAATCAATCAGCTGAGTCACGTGCAGAAAAAAGTGACGATTCAGCAACGGGGACATCTTACAGTGACCAGCGCAGTGAAAACGATGACGAATGCTGTCAGTGCGAAACGTGCATAAAGAAAAAAAGCACATCTGGGTCACCTATTCTGGCAGATTTGATGACAACTGTACCGGCTGTCACAGCAATCAAGTGTACATTTCACCCTGGAAATGTTCATGAAACAAAAGCAGCAGAAACCCTTGTAGAAAAAGTTATAGTTCAAAGTTTAAGACAAGTGGAAGGAAATGAGGTACGTCAGGATGCTGAAGATGATATATGTCAAGATGCAGTTAAGGAAGATGTTTCTGAAGAGAATGAAGCAGAAGAACACAGCGTCAAAGAACTGCCTGAAAAAACTAATTGTGATGAAAACGATGCCCTGGCTGAAGAATTACTGAATGAACCAACTGAATCAGGGAAAGTTGTACAAATTGTAGCCACAAGTGAAGAAGACACTGCTGAAGCTATCGGGTCAAATGATGACCTTCCAAAACCAATGGTAAAACGTATTGTGGTTACAAGTGAAGATAATCCCAAAGGAGAAGCAGAAGTGACTTCAACAGATGAGACTATTCTGGCATCTGCTACTAAGCATGAACCTGAGGAAGAAGCAGCAAAGAAGGAATGGTTAACAGTAAAGAACACATTGCTGCCATCAATGCACTTGATCATGCAAATAAGAATTCAGAAAGAGCAGGTGATGAATGATAATGGAAGTGACGCCACAGCTGAGGAATTATTAAATCGACCAATAGAAGAAGGTGAAAGTGAAGATAAGTCTAAGGAAGAGGTTGCTGAGGGCATCACAGTTCAAGGTGAAGACACGTGTTTTGAGGCCGCAACAGCTGAACAAAACGCCACGTTAGAAGAAAGTAAAGCAGAGAATGGTGACATAGCAATAGTTGATGAATTTTTAAAAGAAGAAGCGGAAAGTGAAGGTAGAATTCCTGCAGAGAAAGAGATTTTGAGTGAAGATGTGTCAGACCAGGAGTCTGCTGAAGCCACTTCAGAAGATGAAAAGGCAGCAGTCGAGACCACCACAGAAGCCACAAGCGAACACGAATCAGAGAACGATGAGGAAGAAGGAATAGTCCCTGACGAAAAGAAGATTTCTGCCATCAGTGAAGAGGAATCTGCAGATGAAGGCGATGACACAGCTACAGCTGATGAATCTGCAGAAGAACAAAGTGATCAGGCAACAACTGAAGATGAGACAGCTGTAGAAAGAGAGACTGCTCTCACAGGAAAAGTTGACTCAAAGGATGAAAATGCTGAAAATGAAATTGCAAACAAGGAGACTGTTATGGCAGTCTCAACTGATCATGAATCTGCCAGCGAGGAAGCTGTAGAAGCATTGAAGACTGATGATGGGGAAGACATTGGTGCTACCAGTGAAGATGAGTCTGCAGAAGATTTAGATGCCACTACAGATGAAGATGATGAGGAGAATGATGCCACAAGTAATGATCTGTCAAATGAACCATCTGAAATAATAACCACTGAAGATGAGCTGGTTGTAGAAAGAGAGACCGCTGCTACTGGTAAGCACGAACTTACGGAAGCCACTTCTGAAGCATCCACAGCTGAAGATGAAAATGTAGCTGTAGAAAGCAGCATGGTGGCCACAAGTGAACATGAATCTGAGGTAGATGAGGCTGTAGATAAAGGAATGGTCACTGATGAAGAGACAATTGCTGGTATCAGTGCAGAGGAGTCTGACGCTGAACACAATGACACAGAAAAATTGTCAGAAGAACCAGATGAGGTAGCCTCAACTGAAGACGAGGCAGCTGTAGATAAAGAGATGTCTACAGCAGGAGAAGATGGATCTAAGGATGAAACAGCAGCAGAAGAGTCTGACAATGAGGATGTTATGGAAGCAGAGAAGGCTGATGATGGAGAAGAGACTGGTGCTGTCACTGAGGACGATTCAGCAGAAGATTTAGACGCCACCATAAATGAAGATGAGACAACAGTGGAGGGTGATACCACAGAACCAGCTGAAGAAACAACTGGAGATGAGCGAGTGATCGCGAGTGAGCATGAACTTAGTGGAGATGCTGCTGAAGATGACAACGTGGAAGAAACCACAACGGCAGTCACAAGTGATAATGAAGCTGAAGATAACAGTGCAGCAGAAGAAGCTGATAATGTGGCTACAACTGAACATGAATCTGACATAGCTGCAGGTGTAGAAGCCACCAGTGCAAACGACTCTGAGTCAGAAGATGAGATTGCTGAAGCGAAAGAGACTTCTGTCACAAGTGAAGATGAGCTGAGGAAAGAAGCTGTTGCTGAGTCCGGTGGGGCTGAAGAGGAAGATGCAGCAGAAGACATTACAGACACAGCCATGAATGACACACCTGCAAACGTCACCAGTTCAGATGAGTCCGAGTCAGATGAGAAGGAAACGGATGAAAAAACAAGTGAAGATGGCATTGTTGAAAAAAACGAGATTGCTGTCACAAGTGAAGCTGAAATGGAGGATGAAGCTGACGAAACCAGCAGTGAGTCAGAGGAGACTGAATCGTCTGAAAAAATTGGAGAAAGCAGTGCCGCTGACGAGTGTAAAGAAGAAGAAAAAAGTGAAGAAGATAATAAATCCAACAGTGAGAAAGTAGAAGAAGGTGAAACAACTGGAGATGAATCTGAAGAACCTGTAAAGGAAGAGGCAGAAAATGTATGTAAAAGGGGGTCTACAGCAACTTGTGAAGATTGCACAGAGGCTTTAACTACAGAAGACGAGACTGAAAAGCATGAAACTGCAGAGGAAGAGTCGGGAGAACCTGAAGCAGGAGGGAATGAGGCGATTGAAAGTGATAGCAGAGAAGAATCTGGAGCAGAAGGAACATCTGCAGGAGAGGAGGCTGGAGAAAGTCGAACAGGAAAGATGGAACCTACAGATGACACAGAAGATGAATCTGAACAAGATGAGGGACAGAATGCTGTCAGTGAATCGGATACTAATGCTGATAAAGCAGAAAGTACATGGCAAGAAGGTGACGTGACTGATGAGCATCAAGGAGATACCTGTGATGAAACAGAAAACACAGACGACGTGGTGGAGTTGAAACCAGAAGACGATGAGGATGTGGAGGAAATATCAGAAACCAAAGAAGAAAGCAGTGAAATCAAAGCAGATGATGATGTAAGTGGACAGAGAGAAAAAAGGGTTACACAATCTGAGTGTATTAACGTCCCAGATGGAAGATGCGATAATGATGAAGAGGATTCTGAAGCTTCTGAAAAAGAGGAAGAGGAAACCGAGACACCAAATGAAGACTGGAGCGCAAAGGAGGGAGATTCAGCTGACGGAGAAGACGAAGCAGATGAAGACTCAGATGAACCAGAGGACGAAACTGGTGACATACAGCTTCCGTTGGTTACCAGCAAGGTAAACAATCAAGAGGCAGCTAACAGAGTATCTAAGGAAGCCCTAAAGCCACTTGATACTTTGATCAAAGAGACAGCAGAATCTGAGGACGGCACTTACGGTGATGTTGAAGATTCAGAGCCTGAAATAAACAGCCAAGATGATATTATAAGCCTTGAGACAAAGAGTTTGAAAGAGATATAATTTGTCTGTGACTCTGCCAAAGCTAAAGGGGACTGATAGAAAGTGAGATACAGGAGAAAAAATGAGGGGTATTCTTGATATTTTAAGTCGGGTCATCTAGAGGAAAAAAAAACAAAAGAACTGACGCATATTATTTTAAATCTAATGTAGTATTATAACCTCCCAGTGAACAAGCACTAAAAACAATAAGCACTTTGGTCCAGCATGAGATACTACAGCAAGTGGAAGACTGCTTTTTTTTTTTGCTGCAAAACAAAAGCTGCTCATGCAACAATATGAAAAACTTGAATGTATATAATGTTACGCATACCTAAACTGGACTGTAATTTTTATTAACTATGAGTCATAGAGTATTTTATTACATATTACCTACAATTCTGAGCCTTAGACAGAATACCACGGCATGTATGAGCTATGCTGTGCAAAACATGATATAGTATGGTACTGTTCCTGTTATTGAGTTACAGATATCAGACATGCAAACATACAGTATACTGCAATTTTCTTCTCAGAAATCCTTTACTTGTTTTGCTGCTCAACATTTTATGCTGGATTGTGGATGTATTTGAATGTATCCTATTTAATCAAATAGGTTTTGATTCCATTATAAAAATGCAAAACATGCAAAACCACAAAAAAAGGTTGGACACTGTGTAAAAAGTTTTAAAAAATGATGCATTGATTTGCAAATCAGTTGAAATCTTTATTTACAAAATATTTCTGAGATTCAACAAATTTTGTTTTGAACCTTTTTTTTAAATTAAATTTAGACATTCTGATTTTTCACATTTTACACAGCATCCACACTTTTTTGGGAAAAGGGTTGTAAAGGATTTTTTTTTTCTCCCCAGAAACCTGAAAAAAATGAATGTTGAATATTTGGTGTACTATTGTGTAGGTATTGTACTCTTGTACTTTAGTCTTGCATATAAAGTGCTGAACTGGATGATGCTTGACATCAGTGTAACATCTCATCAGTGGGTAACTGTGATTATGTGAAGCATCTACATAATTCTCTGCATTGCAGGCAATAACCTTTGCTGAATGTAACGCACGTATTGTCTCTGATATTAAACATATTTGAAAGTAACTGTGTTATTCTTTTATATGTGACATCACATTAAAATGTTTAATTAAAAACATTTACCCACAGCCTGTTAAGCACACTACTTATCATAGATCCCAGCTACTTTCAGCAGCTCCCTTGTCACAAGGGGTCGCCACAGCAGGTAGTGCTGCATGTTTGAGTTGGCAGTTTTTTCTTCCGGATGCCATTCCTTACACAACCCCAAAAGTGATTTGAGTCTCCAGCTGGAATTAAACCAGCAAATTTGCACTTGCCAAGTGATTACATTAACCACTGCACTATGGAACCATAGATTCAAAACTGCAAAAGTGCAAGTTTTAGTTTGAAATACCTAACTCTAACACTTCATCCCAATCAAAAAATACTTTTGGTTGTAAAAATGCATAAACTGCCTTTTCATATACTTTCTGTGGCCTATTTTACGAAGAATCAGTGGATCAATAAATTTGTTGGCAGTTACGATACAACATGCAAGACATTAAATACAGGTCACTTGAAATTTATTTATTAAAAATAGAAATTCTAGTAGCTGTTCCGTAACTTATACAGCTAGTGTGTGTGCTTAGAGCCATTAGATGGAGCAGATGGATGTGCCCCTCTCAGTGTTTCCATTTGCAGTCTCCTGCAGTCATGTGACACACTCTGACTGCTTAACACAGTAAAACGCAGAGCACTCTTCGCAGACTTGCTAATTGAAATAAAAATATGGCTTGGAGCCTCTTAATTCCTGCTGCATGTGCCATCTGCATGCAAGATTCCATTGCACTACAAAGGAATGCTTGCTCTCTTAAATGGAGTATGTGTAGTAGAGTTTTTTTTTTTGCTTTTGTTTTTTATCTTTGCACAAACAAGAGTTATTCTGTGGTGAAGTGGTTGACACATTTACATGCTCAAGATCTCAGATACAAATGCAGCCCCAGGAGTAACAAGGTAGTGTACTAGTGCTATCCAAGCCCAAATAACTGGGAGGATTACAACAGGAAGAGCATCCAGTGTTGAATCTGTGCCAAATCATAATGCAGATCCATCAGCTGCCTCCTGGGGAATAACTGAGTAAGCAAGAATCAAAACGTGACTTCATGTTACTGGGTGGATGGGTACAACGGTTGAATAAAAGTCCCTCCATGACTAGCTCCCACTCCTAAATGTGACACAGAAAACTAGCTACTGAAAAACACAAGGCATACAAAATCTTTCAGACTTTTCTTGATTCTTTTGTGCTCAGATGTTTGCATAATCTAGCTGTGAATATGGACCACCCTTTCTTTAATCTTGGCTACTGCATAGAGCAGGTTCTTGAAGTTCAATATCATGCATTGACTTTAGACCTTGTTAGTTGTGCCAAACAGCAAACAAGGGAACAGCTTGATCAGGGTTTCATACAATCAAAGTAATTCTTCCTGTGTGCTAGTGCTTCTTTCATTTTTAAAATTAAAGCCTCCACCAGCCCTGTTACAAAAATGTGTCTCTTACCACATCCTGCAGGCAAGGCAAGTGTGCAGTATGTTGCTGAAAAGCTCGTGCAGCCTCAGCCTGTCCAGAACACAGCTGAGACACGAGGTTTGTCTACTGCATTTGAAGGTGTCATTAAAACTAGCTCCTAGGTTCTATATGAAAGTTAAATATCTATTTAAGATATTTCTGTCAGGAAAGAAGGAGGGGGGGTAATTCCTCCTGTTTTAAAAACACCAATGACATGATAACATTGCTCAGTGTTATCACAGTTACAGTAAAGGCCATATTATGACAAACAGCTTGTATGTAACTGCCAGCAGCTCCGTCCTCACTGGCACAGAGATTTGTGCCGGCGTGTGGGACTGTAGCTTAAGCTTTGTGTTGTTAACTGGTAATTATGTCATAGTGCGTTTCAGGTCACGTTATGGAGTAACACCAAAATAATGCAATGAGTAGTGTAACAAATTACTTTCTCCAAGCAGAAATGAAGTAACATACTGCATTACTTTTATGAAAAGTAACAAATAATGTGTGATAATTCAATTCAATTTTAGTTATATAGCACCAAATCACAGCAAACAGTCACCTCCAAGCGCTTTATATTGTAAAGTAAATACCACTCAATAACAGAGAAAACCTAACAATCAAAACGGCCACCTACGACTCGAGCAAGCACTTGGTGACAGTGGGAAGGAAGAAACTCCCTTTTAACAGGAAGCAACCTCACACAGAATCCAGCATGGCTGCCCCAACCAGTTGGGAGTGAGGGATGGGAGACTGGACGAAAAACAGACTGTAGAAGAGAGCCAGAGGTTAATAGTAACTAAAGAATGAATGGAGAGTGGGTAATAAACAGATTAAAAAGAGATGAATGAAAAAGAAACACTCATGGGAACCCCCCAGCAGCCTAGGATTATTGCAGCATAATTAAGGGTGAGTTCACACCTAATCCAGCCCTAACTATAAGTTTGATCAAAAAGGGAGGTTTTAAGCTTAATCTTAAAAATAGAGAAGGTGTCTGTCTCCTAATTCCAAACTAGAAGCTGGTTCCACAGTGTGAAAGCTGAAGGCTCTGCTTACCATTCTGCGTTTAAATACTCAAGGAACCACAAGTCAGCCAGCAGTCTGAGCATGAAGTGCTCTATTGGGGTGATATGGTACTATGAGGTCTTTAAGATAAGAGAGGGACTGATTATTCAACACCATGCTATTGATTTTTCTTTCACTATCTTGATGCTCCAGAGACACTTTGAAGTCAGCAACTGTCTGCGAGTGGTTGCAGACCAGATCCCAGTCTTTAAAGCAGCCATTTAGAAGGCAGCAAGTCGGAAAAACTTTGGTTGTGCTTTGGTTGTACTTTTTTGGCCTACGTGTCTGATTTCTGATGACATCTGTGTGGGTGTGTATATCAGAATGTGGGGAGTTTTCAAGTTTTCTTAAGGCTTAAAGTTTCTGTTACTAGAGGTGTGGCCACGTAAGACAAACCAGTTGTGCTGACTAAGCAGCTGGCAATCTGCTAGGCTCCACCTGAGCATATTTGAGTCACTGTATTTCAACACTTCATTTGTGGTGTTCGAGTCTTTTGACTCCACCAAAGCAGAAATAATGGCAACCGTAAGATATCGCCACACTGATCAACAAATTAGCCTAATCAGGCAACCGTGTATTGTTTGTCCTTTTAGGAAATAGGGATGATCTCTTTTAGACTATATGTGAGTAGGGCTACTTAATAACTCTTTGTTTAAGCATTTAGCATGCAATGTAGTATTAAAGTATAGTCTTAGATGAACTACTGTAGCTCATTTAAACAACAGTTATGTCCCCAGGTTTAAGCAGGCCCCCACATACTCACAAAAGCTATCTGCTGTTCACAGAGAAGGAAATGTGATCAACTGTTTTAGTAAAAGCAGAGCCTATTTTATATCCCATATAATAATCATTTATATTCCGTTTTCAATTTGAATCATACCAAATAATATTTAATTATTCTTTTCTGGCAAGAATGCTGCAGGACTGTTTAATTTGGTGAGATGAATTTAATCATCGGATCTTCTGGAAAAGCAAAGACCTTTTGAGGAAGCACCTGCCCGCTGGCACAGGATAATTTCCACAGTAAACACTGGAAGAGTGAGGAACGTCATCCGGAGCACAATAATAAGGGGTTTTCCCGCAGCCATGTTTACCTCAGAGCAGCTTGCCCCTGGAACAGCTGCGCAGAATTGCTCCCAAGTACTTTACGGCAGAATCCTGTTGCATGTGTCCCTTGAACAAAACTTAATTTTACTTTAACTAAGAACAGTGTACTTATTATAATATTTTAAATTACAAATAAGGAATTATTTGACTTTAAGTATGGAAGGGAAGAAACTGCTAAACAAATAAGCTGAATTCAGCAAATAAAGCCTGCCATCTTAAATACTACAGTATATATTATCTGATCAAAAGTGCTATTACAGTGAGTTACACAAACTAAGCTACAATACAGTTGAACCGGTTGTGCTTTATGATTGCAGTACAAAGAGTAGAATGCAGGAAAATAGTATTAGGAAAAGTGAAGCTCAACTAAAACTCATGAACATCCTGGAGGAACAGCAAAGGGGCCTGTTCAATACATCGGGGGAACTCAATTGTTCCTTGTTTATTGACAATCACTTTGTCTTTTTATGGCAAATGTAGGAGATTTTCTCTCAGTCGATGTGTGACAGAGGACAGAAAAGGTTCCCACACTGACAGGAAGTCAAAGAGGGGCCACTTCTGATGCGTAGGGGGATCAAAATTGAGGAAGGTGTGTGCGTGATCTAGGTATTACTTATCTTATGGGGACAAAAAGTAAGTTTGTGCGAGTGTGTGTGTATGTGTAAATAAACACACACACACACAATTAGAAAACATGCACATTTTTAGTCACATGCAGTGCACGCTCACATTTATAATGGGAGTTGAAAGTAGCTATTGGCAGCATGTATGCTTTTGGCACAGAGGTGGTCAGAAGCGCATTCACTAAAGGAGACCCACGCTCCCTTTCTTTCCCACTGTTGTTCAGGTTATCCTGTGGGGCCACTTATGACCCTTCTGCAGGCAGGATGCAATGTCTGGGGACCCCAACAGAGCTGTACACAAGCATCCGCCAAGCCCTGGGAAGAAAACAAGAGCTGATGGAAAACTAGAAGAAAGGAATATAAAGAGAAACAGCAGTTAGTAACCAGGACGCACTCAATAACACTCACCATGCACCTGCAGCCTGTGTGTGTGTGTGTGTGTGTATGTGTGTGTGTGTGTGTGTGTGTGTGTGTGTGTGTGTGTGTGTGTGTGTGTGTGTGTGTGTGTGTGTGTGTGTGTGTGTGTGTGTGTGGGTGTGCGTGTGTGTGTGTGTGTGCGTGTGCGTGTGTGTGTGTGTGTGGTGAAGCAAGGTTGTTCCTTCACTGAACTACAGCATAGCACAATCCCCACACACAGCACAGGTGGTCCAAACAAAAACCTGTGAAGTGTTGCCCAGAGAGTAATATCCCCACGTTGTGTGTTGTATAAAACCCCCCATAGGAAACAAACACTTCCGGTGTTGCAAGATTTATTGTTCAGTACGCTTATAGGTTACAGTATACTGTGAATGATATCTTCCTTATATGGTTCTTTGATTTATTCTTAATATTTAATAGCAATTTAGCATGCACAGGAGACACATAAGGGTCATAATTACTGCTAGATAACTCAAGGACATATTGTTTTGTGTTTATTGTCTCACTTGCTGAAGAAGAGGGGTGAATTCCCTTGGCAGTGCATTGTGTGGTGAGAAAAGGAAAGACCTGGTTAGCTGTTTTGTATGGTGTGAAAAACCAAAGCATTGTTATACTTTGATGGAGTGACCGCACATTATCTTGCAAAATATCCCCCATCCTAAGATGAGATGCAATTTGCATTTGCATTCACATGTGCACACCTCCATCTGAACCACATACTGTATATACTACACAGAGAAATGCCCAAAGGTCAACACTGTTTCTATATATGATGTTATTGTGAGGGTCATATATTCATAAAAATGGCATGAATTAGTCTCAGATGGTTACACAATGTGAAACTGACCTACCATGAGGACAGTCTGGGGATAGAACAAGTCTGTTTACACCCTCTAGTGTTAACATTGGGGAACACCAGCATGCAATTAACAGACTTTAAATGCTTTGACTGGACCATTGCAGCACCTTAATGCTTTGTTTTTTTCAGCCATTTTGTTGTAGATTTGTTGCTAGTGATCACTGTCCTGTTGCATGACCCGGCTTTAGCTGTCAGCCAGATGGCCTCATGTTTGACTCTCCAATAATTTGGTATGCAGACGAAAAGATAGAAAAGACTTTCTTATGCTGGCTTTGCCAAAAAGGCCATACTTAATCAGTCTTCTTCTAATTGCACTTTCATAAATTTTAGAATCTGAAATGTGTTCTTAATTTTATTTATTTATTTTTTTTACAATTTATCTGAGCACTGAACGGTCTGACCTTGGGGTGAATTTGCTGGGATGTCCAATCCTGGGAATAAGGTAGCATCATGCTAACATACATCTGAATGCTCCGAACCAGGAAACTGCCCAAACTTCTGCTTTTGTAGAGGCGCTCACACTTGCTCAGTTATTCAAATGCATTGGATTAGCAGCAGCTGGTCAGTAAGGTGGAGTTAGCTTTGCCAGTACTGCACAGAGTGCTGTAAAAACTTTTTATATAGTTACTTTATATTGGGTATCCTATGTGATAGAACACATGCAGCATTTGAAAATGAAAAAGTACACTAGAATGACAAAAGTATTTGCTCGTCGGCCTTCACACACAGGAACTTGTGACATCCCATTCTTAACCCAAAGGGTTTAATATGATGTCAGCCCAGCCTTTGCAGCTATAACACCTTCAGCTCTTCTGGGGAGGCTTTCCACAAGGTTTAGGAGTGTATTTATGGAAATTTTCTCACCATTTTTCCAGAAGCGCATTTGTGACATCAGACGAGAAGGCTGAGCAAATAAATTTTTCAGCCCGGTGCATTTTGTTTAGTTTTTTTTTTAGCTATCACCAGCTATCCAATTCGGGCCTTATTAGATAGACTGATTCTTTTTGCATATAAACCAGAAGAGTTACACTTACATATCATGCATTCAACTTGTTCCAGAGCGCTGTTTCCTTCCATTAATGGGTTTGCAGAAATCATGTAGCATACACAACAAAAACTTTATAATCCAGATGTTTTATCGATCGGATCAGATGCTTAAAGCACTCCCTACATTTGAATATTTGTTATCACGTTGTCAGCCTGACAAGGCCTCTCACAGCTCCAGGGATTTTATGTTTAATAGTAATAATAACTTGCTGTTAAATAATACTATAGTGCAGCAATCTAGCGAGAGAAAAAAAAATGAGTATGGTATTTGCGCCTGGGCGCGCCGGCTTGCTAATTGCTGTGATAGAAGAGTCATGATAGGAACCAGTGAAATTCTCACCCTGGTGCAAGTCAACCCCAGCATGGCGCAGCTCCGGGCGATCAATCACTGGCTTGAACCCTGTCGCAGTCTCCCAAATGTGTTCTTTCGGGTTGAGGTCAAGCTCTTCCACACTAAACTCGTTCATCCATGTCTTTATGACCTTGCTTTGTGCAATGGTGTGCAGTAATTTTGGAACTGGAAGGGGACATCCCCAAACTGTCCCCACAAACTTCGGAGCAATTGGGAGAAATTGTCCAAAATGTCTTCCTTTCACTGGAACTAAGAGGCCAAGCCTAACTCCTGAAAAACAACCCCACACCACAATCTCCTCTCCACCAAACTTTACATTTGGCACATAAACTATAAACAAAATAAAACATACTTGTCTAACTGTACAATGCCATCAGAGAGTGAGATACACACACACACACACACACATATATATATATATATATATATATATTAGTACTTTCTGTCATACTTAAACAAAAAGGAAAAAGGGGTATATTACCAGTGTGGTTGCACATACTGTATCCACACACTAGCTGAAAAGTCCCTCTTGTGGCTAGAATTGTGTATTGTTTTACAGTATTACTGTAAAAATGTTTTATGACACTGAAAGGTACAAATATGAGTGGCAAGGGCCAGCAAAGGAACAGAGACATGTCATGGAAACCATGCTGTCTCTTTATCTTATACACTTGAGCAAACACTCTACCACATCTACATTTAACACCGATAACCCATATAGACAGAACAATACAGTGCAGCCAGGTTTTTTTTCCATTGCTTTGTTGATTTGATACCAAAGATCATTTGCATTAAAAAAAATACAGGCACAATTTATGCAAATCATTGACCACATGCACACATTTTGAAGTAGAACTAGCTGTGGTGATTACTAAAGTCCTTCTTGATCAATAACTTTGATTGTGATAAATTTGTGAGTCTTAAGACTTAAAGATGAAATATATTTATCACTTTTGTTCACTAATTGCAGGACTGAGAGTAACTACTGCAACTGAAGTTAAGTCAGAAGATTAGCTCTTTAGGTAGACGATTCTACCTGACAATCAAGGCAGAAATTCACATGACCAGATAATGAAACAAACTGCTGTCTGTTTCCAGTTAACTGAATGCAACCCCCCAAGGGGAGGTCCTGGTCTTCACTGTTAGCGAGAGAGAGAGAGAGAGAGAAACTAGAGCAGAGAAACTTTCCAAGCCAAAATGAGTGAGTGAGAGTGACACACTGACGAGCTCTCATTTTTCAATGAGGAAATTGAAGACATTTTGCATCTTGAGTACTTCTGAAGACACAAGACAAGGACAAGTTAAAGGTATTTATCTACTCAATGAACAATCTGACATCACAGAGTAGTGACAGGACTTGAGATTGTGTAGATGCTGTAATATATTGGTGAACACAATAGTGTAAGTATTATTTTTTATTTTAATAATGTTCTTTAATCACGCCACCATCTGCATCTTTCTGAAAAAGTGGGGAAAGTATCGAGGGCGCAGAAAGAGTAAATTAATTTTCTTTTCAATTATCACTTTTTCTGCATGAAATCCACGAGTCGCTGGTTATAGTCGTGCCATATTTTATTACACGCCACTGAATATTAAAGTAATGCTCTTACTGACAAGTGTTTATTTAATAGGTCATTTTCAATTGAGACTTTAAGGCATAATTAAACCATTAATATTCCCAATATGGTCCTCATTCCTGCAGTACAAAATGCAATTCTTTTGATGAAATCATCTTGGTTCTGTTGGATGCCATTATTTCACAAGTGCCGCATATTTGCACGCATGGTCCTAACCTTTAGCTTTTGTAAAAAAACATTACATCAACTATATATGCCTTTGTAATATAAACAATATAGGTTGCATCCTAAAGTTTTAACATTAGTGCCTCTTGGAACTGTTGCTTCAAACAGACTAGGACGGGTGTTTTTTTCACAGCATCACTTTGTTAAGTGCCATTTCTGCATAAGTGTCTTAAGCTATTTTTAGCACTTTTCTTTTCCTCTATTTTTAACTGAGATGTGTCTGTATCATAAACTGTGCGTGTAAATGCAATGGTATGAAGCTGTCAACAGATCTTTTCACTTCCTCTTATGAGAGACATTTTTAGCTTATCAGTTTCTTTTTTGGTCACCTGTTACCAAGAGATACAAATAAAGAGATGCACATGAAATCAATTTTAGCTATTTTGAGTAATTGGATGTCTTTTTTTTTTCAGCACCGGGCATGAAGTCAAAGAGCCGGCTCTGCAGAGGGAGGTGTGGAGACTAAAAACAGCGTCAGCAAAGCTCATCTGTTCTATCAGGTAAAAGCAGTATGGTAATGAGTAATGAGCACGTCGTAACTGTCTTTCCAGGAACCTGTTGCACCATGTGTAGTGGAAATACATTATGAAGTGTTCTGTAGTAGACTAGATATGCTATTTTAGTAAATCTTAGTGTCATGTAATACAGCTAAAGGACATTTCCGCTAACCATGCAGGATGGGCTGCACCTGCAGTGACCAGAAACCAAAAAAAGAAGAAGGGTTCTACAAAGGAAAACACAAATCGCGTGCCTCCTCCTCATCGAACCATATAGTAAGTAAAATAAAAGGATTTACTCTGATGTGAAATTAATTCTGCCCTACTTTCCTTAAAATATTTACTTGATGCACTGCACGCTATCAACCCCTCTTTTTTTTTCTTCCTTCTTTCAAGGTACAAAGTGGAAATGCCTATACAAATAATGGTAATCACAAATCTCCTTGCATATATCAAACATTCTGCTGGAAAGTAACAGGCCTGCATTCAAGGAGTCAGCTGTTACTGCGATAAGAGATGTTAGCGGCAGTAATAAGAGCTACAGTTTCGCGATTAAAATCTCAGTTGAATTTCCTCTGCTCTCTTCTGGGGATTAGATGAGATTGCAAACACATGAAAGTAATGTTAATGTCACAGTCATAGGGCAACGTGACGGTGTCCTGCATATTAGAATACAGGATTATGGCAGGAAAAATGGGTATTCTTAAAAGAAACTTTGTGCTCTCCTTCTCTTTAGATGACACTGTATTTATTGCACAACACGACTTCAAAGCGACCAACGACAGTGATCTGCCTTTCAAAAAGGGAGACAAACTTAAAGTTTTGCAAGAGTAAGTCTCTCTTTATGGTTCCCAAAATAGTGATACTAATAAGGAAGAAAGCATGTGGAGAAATAAAACGATGCGACATGTTTGCCTCGTGTACAGAAGTGGAGAATGGTGGCTGGCCCAATCGCTGACAACTGGACAAGAAGGCTTCATACCATCTAATTATGTAGCTAGAGCAGATACACTGGAGGTGGAAAAGTAAGCGCAAAATGTCATAAAATAAAACGTATCACGTGTATGTCGTTGTATGTGTTTCTTATATTATTATATTCAGAAAGAGTTACTTTTGTGGTTTTGTGCTGCTCTCTCCTGCAGGTGGTTTTTCAGGGATTTGGGTAGAAGAGAAACTGAACGACTGCTTTTAGCACCCGGAAATAAACCAGGGTCCTTTCTGATTCGAGAGAGCGAGACCTGTAAAGGTGACCGCCATCAGTATACTTCAGTGATTGTGCCACAAACCAGATTTTCACCTGTATCGTTATTCAGTTTCAATATGGTTACTATACACGTGTAAGTACAGTGACTGTTAAACCAGACATATCCTTTTTATTTCTCTCTCAGGGTCATTCTCACTGTCAGTCAGAGATTCTGAAGCAGAAAGAGGAGATGTGATAAAACACTACAAAATCCGCTGTTTGGACAAAGGTGGTTACTACATCTCCCCTTCCAACACATTTCCGACCCTGCAGGAACTGGTTAAATACTATACCCGTAAGTAACAGCTACAAATACAACATCTCTACCCTCAAAAATTTTGTATTTTTAGAGCTACATCATTTAACAAAACGCCTATCTGTGCACAGGACTTTTTTCTTTCCACGTCTCCAATTCAACATGTATAATTGTAAATCATACATCTCGCGTTGGACTCGCATAAAGTTTGCTGCTTTGAATTTTAAAACAGCTGCAGTGACTTTGAATTAAAAGTGGAAGTTCGACCCTTGTGATGTGTTGTGCATTTCCTGAGTGAGAGGAGCGATAGTCTTTCCATTCCTGTGACTAAACCACAAGATAAGAAGGCCAAAGCTTGAGAAAGGTTGTCTCAAAGATGCAAGCGTGAACAAAAAAAAGCTTTCAAAATCATCTAATGAAACATGAGCTGTACTGTTTCTGTAACTAAGTTTATCACGAGCACAAAGATAGATGGAAAAAAATAGTGTTTGTTATATCTGAATATATTATATTTGGATGCAGACACAGCAGATGGGTTGTGTCAGCGGCTGTATGCTCCCTGTAAGCCTAAGGCCCCTCAGCAGCCTTGGGCACATGATGAATGGGAGATTCCCCGAGAAACATTGAAAATGGTGAAGAAACTGGGGGCCGGGCAGTTTGGAGAAGTATGGATGGGTAAGAGAAAATTATCAGTTACGTCATTTGGAGAGATTTCAGAAACCAAGATGGTCAGTCAGTTAAGCTTTCTGTTTGAATTAATATGACAGGTTACTACAAGAACACCCAGAAGGTTGCTATCAAGACCTTAAAGGAGGGAACAATGGAGCCCGAGGCCTTCCTGCAGGAGGCTAACCTGATGAAGCAGTTGAAGCATGACCGACTGGTACGACTTCATGCTGTGGTTACTAAAGAGCCCATTCTCATTGTCACCGAATTCATGGTCAATGGTAAGTGAAACAAAGAAGGGTTTTAAGCCTGGCTGATGATTAAATTTAACCAGTGACAGGCAACATACTGCAGCACAGAGTGGGCTGTAACCAATTGAGATTATCACTGGAGATTAAGCTGGCACTTATTTGATTGATTTTTAAAAAATTTGTTCACTTGAAAACATTACAGAAAATAATGAATATCTATATGTCTTTCCAAGAGTCCATGGTGACTTTATCAAATGTCTTGATTGTCCAATCAACTCAATCTTTAAGCATAACAAAAACACAAAAAAAAACAACTTAAAATTGTTTTGGCGAAGCAATTTGAAACTGTGGGAAAACACCTTATTTGGTCAGTATTAATTCCTAAGATACCAAATACCGATATTTAAAAATTTATTATTGGACATTTATTTTCTTCCAGACACACAAAACACACACATATTTCTATTACATTTTTTATGGGTAGTTCTTTATTTAGTCATTAGTTATACGCTCTCCCCAACTGTACTCAGATCAGCTGATTATTGTGTTTGTGGCGTTCCAAATACATGTTACAAACAGCGAAGTTGCAGAGTGCCCTCTAGTGAACAAACTATGCAACGTCAACATTCACAACATGGTTGAAGGGTGTTTCTCATGACTCTTTACGTTTACATTTGAAATTTTTGTTAATTTCAGTAAACTTAAAGACTTCCCACTGAGTTCCAAAAAAACCAACAGTGTGAACAAACATAATGTACATATTGTACCGAAAATGCAAAAGCGCAAGTTCTGACGGTGCAGCCGGTGCAGTGCCACAGGGCCCAGAAGGTAGGAGGTGCAGAGTCAACATCACTGTTAAATGTGTTCCTCCACAACAAAAGTTCCACTTTATGTTCAAGTCATGGTTCTATGCAACCCAAGGCCTAATTCTATCTATGCAATAAACATTGTATTTATGAACTGAATTTTAGCAGCAAATATTTACTCAGTTGTTGTACACTCCATGGATAGACCGAAACAAGTGTCTATGCTGAAAGGTTATGATCATGGGGAACATACTGTGAAATATATTACTTGTACTTCCCTGAACTTGTATTTGTTGAAGTTGTGTGCAAACATGTTGATGTCAAGTACGTAACAGATGGCAAACGTGTTATAGAGAAAGTCATGGTCACAGCTGCAACGATTGCAAAGTGAGAGGGAAGACCAAAAAATATCCGCACCGGGGCCAATCACAGAGTTGTTATGCCAAAATATATACATGAAATATAAACATTTGGGCAGTAAGATAGAATAAGATGACATGAGATATGCTTTATTTTACCCAAAGTTGGGAAATATAATATATTGTATTTAAAAACATTAAAAACAATTTTTGTGAAGCTTTTTTAATGCAACTGTTGGATTCTGTGAGAATGCTTAAGGCCTTAAAATTTGGCGTTATTGGTGTACTGCAGTAAAGTTGTGTTTCATTTTTTCTTTATTTTTATGGGAGTGGAGGGAGCCAAGTTAATTTGAACACCATAAATACTGAATTCACCAACAGAAACTGAATATTAAAATCTTGGATTTGGACTGGATTGGTGTTTGTTTTGCTCAATTACATTAGACCGAACAGGTCACTCTTTTATTGTGTCTAAGCATTAGATAAGTACAGAATGAAATGAATTAAACAATCCAAACGGCCCCAATGACAACTGGAACGTCACACTACGTTTTGGTACGAGATATGTAGGTTGATGTTTCAATTAAACCACAATAGTTTCATATAATATGTGCGTTTCTCTTTTTTTTTTCATTTGCAGGATGCCTTCTAGATTTTCTAAAAACAGACGAAGGAAAAAAGTTGAAGCTTCATAAGCTGATCGACATGTCGGCACAGGTACGAAATGTCTAATAAGGAAATTAAGTTACATGATCTTCGTTAACTATCGTGCGTGACATTTTCATCACAGTGATAACAGTCACTGATAGCATGAGAGATTAATCGCAGAAAAATTTCTAAATGTCAAAATATATTTTTTTTCCTTTGAGTGTTTTCATAATTCTTTTATTTTTTACACTTTTGCTGCTTCTGATTACGACTTGGATATGGCTTTTAGTCTTTAATTCAAAGACGATTGCATGCTTTGTTGAAAAACAAATACACTAGCCATCTTGCTGACCTCAAAGTCTATTTTTACACACTAGCTGCTCTACAGTAACATTTTGAAAGTACCTTATACTATGTGCTTTGGCATCACACACACGGAAACTGTCAGCAGATGCTGTGTGGTTTCTGTGGTGTTGCTTTTGCTTGTCTGATTTGAAAGCCTCACCCTACGTCAATTATTAACATCCGGACAGGAAATCATGTTATTTTTCCATCCACAGTGAACTCCCCCAGAACTCTTTTTGCCCCTCCAAAAAAACTTTTGACTTCCTGAGAGTTGGTACATCCTGTTAAACCCACTCTACTGTTATTTTACATTAGTATAAACACATCCAACCTACTGTAGTGGCCCTATTCATGTGCTCAGCTAGAAGTACCGTACACACTGAATCCAGTCCTTCCTTTCAGTGTGCTATAAAACTGATATGTTGCTGTCTTGTGTTGTTTTACAATGGAAAATCTACATTTCTTGAATTTGCATTTGATCTGACAATGCCGCTCTTCCTTTGGTTATAACAGATAGCTGAGGGTATGGCATACATTGAGAAGAAGAACTACATCCACCGTGATCTTCGTGCAGCTAACATACTGGTCAACGAGACGCTGCACTGCAAGATAGCAGACTTTGGCCTGGCCAGAATCATCGAGTCTGAGTACACAGCTCAAGAAGGTGCAGTTTTGACAGAAACGCTGCTAAGGCCTTAAGCAGGATTTAAGAAACATTTACGTCACTGAGCAACATTGACGTCAAGTTTGCAAAGACAACCTCCCATTTCCTTTAGAATTTTTTATTTATTTATTTATTTTAGTAATTTTAAGTGTTTTTGATATATTGAATTTTGGAGGTTAACTGTGTATATTTCCAACATTAAGGCCAACACTAAATACTTTTCATAAATGTTTTCATAAATGTCTGAAGACTGCTTGGAATAATATATGTCAGAATACAGAATTCAATTCATAACATACATCCCATGCTTACACTTTAAACCCAAATGCTCAGTAATTAAAAGATAATTAAATACATTAAGTAGTGTAAACTTTTTTTTATTTCCTCTTAGAAATGGTGTATTTTTGTCTTTGCTAGAAATGAATATTTTTAATTAACTTTCACTAATTAAGTAACTTAAAGTGGGAATTTCACAGGACTCTTTTGTAGTGCACCCTTCTCCTAGTCTGCACCATCAATATTGTACCATTTGAGTCAGCGTATCGGGAAGTTCTAGATATACAGCAGCAAAAATAGCATGCAAGCCCATACTGAGCTTTATGGGTTTTTTGTGTTTTTTTTTCCCATCGTGCTAATAGTTTAATTTCTGCAACTGTGTTACATTTACCTTTGTTTTAGAATATCAAACCTGTAAGACCGCGTTTGAAATGGTTACCTATGGTTTGTGGCACGCATAGGAGCGCGCAGCGTGACGCGCTGTTCATTGCAAAGGAAGATTATTGAAATCGTTTTTAAAGCAGTCTTGTTAATGCTCGTCAAGAGTGACACACCATGCTTTGTGTATGAAAATAAATTAAACAAGGGACAATGAAAATTAATTTTAATTATCTGAAATGACTGAAGAAGCCTTTTACCTTATCTAAAAAAGGCATATAGCACGCTGTCACCACTACATATATAAGTTCAGCCACCTAATTTCTTTTTTGAGCAGAACACAATTTCCTCTGCTTGCAAACCAAAATTCCTCCACCAAAATTAGAGCGATTGCTTTGTTTTCACAGCATGCTGTGTCTTAAAAGTATGTTGTAAACAGGTTAGCACTATGGCCATAATATTCAACCACATGTAGACAAGTTTATATTTTAATATTAATATATATTTGAAACTGTATTTAAACTTTGTCTAACCCAGGGAGTTACTCACAAATGTATCACAATGATGTAAAATCTTGTAAAAACAATAAAATAGAACCCCCAGACAAATTAGAGTAGAATGACAAACTGTCTAATGGAAATTAGTCTCAATATTTTTTATATTTTGCCAATTAATCATCATCCCACATTAAAAGGAAAATACACATTCACACAAATACGCACACACCTACGTATCCTTCACAGTCAACAAGAAGTAACACAATTTCCCTCCATTTTTTTCCCTTTCCCTTTATCTAATAACTAGGTGCTAAATTTCCCATTAAATGGACGGCTCCAGAGGCCATCAATTTTGGGACGTTCAGCATCAAATCGGATGTTTGGTCTTTTGGGATCCTCCTGACAGAAATAGTCACCTACGGAAGAATACCTTACCCAGGTACAGGTTATGTGAAATAACCTCACATTTACAGAAAGCAGCTCAAATATTACCATGTGAAAAAAATATGGCTACAAAAGATCTGTTAAATTCCAATCTTCATGATTTTTTTTTGTCTTCATCAGGTATGACCAACCCAGAGGTGATCAGGAGTCTCGACAGGTCATACAGGATGCCATGTCCAGATGACTGCCCTGAGGAACTGTATGATATCATGATGGTGTGCTGGAAGCAGAAGCCTGAAGACCGGCCTACTTTTGAATATCTTCAGAACACTCTCAATGACTTTTTTATTGCCACGGAAGGACAATATGAGATGCATCCGTGATGACACAAAAAAGAAAGTGTTTTTTGTTGAAGACGACAAAATGTCTGAAACGTGACTTGAACGAGTAGAAGAGCAAATATCTTTCTGATACAATTTATTTTTTAATAGTGATGGATACATTTTTTCACGCCTACCTTCTGAGTGAATATTAAAGATATTCACGGCTTCTTCTGTCTGTAGCGGACATCAAAGTCAGAAATGCAACGCGGCTTTATTAGACTGACTTTATGTCAGCTATTGATGGCTCCTTTTTGTTATTGGAGGACACTGAGCATGAGTTTGCATTCTTTGAACTGATGTATGATGCTTAATGGGACAATGGATATACAAATACAGTATGTTCTTGGCGTAAAACAACATCTGGACCCAGGGAGGTCAGCACAGGTAAAGTTGCAGATTATAAACATTTGCATGGTACAGAAACTATAAGCCTAAGATTACATGCACAATATTTGCACTTTTTTTTCTTAATAAAAAAATTTAATAAAATAACCTTTGGTAATTCAGCAGATTTACCAAAAAAAGGGCTTAACAAAGAGAACTTATTCTTGCATATTTGTCTTTTGTAAATAAAATGTTTACACTATTTAGAACTTTGGTAATTCTTGTATTTAAACTCAAATGTTTAAATAAAATCATTTATTTAGAATTTTAATGGTGACAATCGCTTTTTACACTTTAGTGTTTGAAATAGTGATTTGTCTCAAATGGCTGATGTGTTCATTGATAGTGTGTATGCATGAGACACTACATTAGCTTATTTAAACAGGTTTGACATTGTAAGTGTGACATTATAAAAATAGCGCTCGCAGTGAAAGAAGAATAACAACAGCTTTCAAGTACACAACTCTCCACATGAAAACAAATCGAAGCAGCATACAGGCTCAATTATTCACTTTATTTTATATCATTTTAAAATTATGGAAGTGATGACTGACTCATCAACCCTTAAAATCAAAAGGGAACTAGCTCAGACATACAAATGTACCCCCCATTTTGAATGGGAAACCTACAGGAAACCTTTAACAGCAACTAACTGCTAAATAACAGCAGTCTTGGACTAAGCCTTCCCAGGGGGAGCGCAGACCGTTTACGATAAGAGAGTGGAATGGCTCTGTTAGCCAGGGGGATAAACCCTGCCATTTCCTGAATGGACAGGAAACAGGAAGTGTGCGTCAGCATTCCTAAAATGCCACAAAGCTAGAACAGCCTCACATGCCACACTGGTTGTTGTCTTCACGTTTTTCCTCCTGAAAAAACATCCGTTTGAAATTTGTGCTTTTTATCGCTGTCATTAGCAGAGTAATGAGATAGCTTTTATTTAAAACTATTTAAAATATTCATTAAATCGTAATTGATAGCAGCACAACACACTCAAACTCAGGTCTAAAAATTATCTGCATATCTATGTCATAAATATAACAACTGACCTTGCTGATATTTATAATATTAAACTCTGACCTCCTTTTAAAATGGCCTGTAAATTTAACTTTGTTTATAAATAAAAAAAATAGCCTTAACTTTGCAGAACATAGTAATGGTAGTAATGGGGACACGAGTGAAAGTGCAACATTTTGTGCAACTTTTATATGATCCAATAATTGTGTTCCACGCATACCACTGTCAGACAGTAGCTGCTACCTGAGCAATTGCAGGTTTTTATTTGTTTTTAATGAGTGCAAGCATGACTGTGTTAGCAGTAGTTTAATGGTTATTTGGACTGTTTATTACCAGCAGTGTCTATGAAGTTTTTATATATATATATATATATAAAAATTATTTATTCTCATAATTAGATGGTTCTTTTTGCTTTCTGGACAATGGAAACCAATTTTACAAAGGCAAATACATATATATTTTAAAACGTCCAGAGTGCACAGTGCTGAAGTTTAAAGTTTTTTAATACTCTTATCATCCTGCAGAGGTCAGTGTTACATAGCATAGCATCCTGTAATGGGCCTAACTTGACTTTGCACAGGATTTATGCAATTTAAGTTATTTTTCACTGGGGTATTTGAGAATAGGTTTGTCTGGAAACAAAGGAATCTAATATTTTTAAACCAAATTATTGATTAACACATCAGCACTGAGTCTTGTGTTGCATTCAGTGTAAAGGCTTTATTTGTAACCTGCTAATTTCTCCCAGCTTCCCCTAAAGTGTAAATGCTAACATGGCATGCAAGATTATTCTTCTCTGGATAGAGCAGGAAAATAGCATACTCACACATTCTGAATGTTCTCCACTTTGCTCACAGCTGTACTCGCAAATTCATAAATCATATATCAGTCTCAGTAATTGCTTTTTGTTATTTCAAATGGCTTTACCCAGCTTTAATTGTTTTAATTGCCACACATTTATTTATTTATTTATGCTGTGTTTTATGTTAATTCTGCTGTTTATATCTGGCACCATAAATAAATGTAATTGCATCAGCAATGGCTTATGCATTTAACAACCAAATAAACTCATCTATTGAGGATGAGCCTAAGTTATGAGACAGAGCTAAACATAAACACGTCAGTCTGTCAGCTTGAACTGAAGAAGTCACAATTAATAAAATTTCTCCCTGGAGAATGATTGATAAGCAACATCACCCTAAAAAGAGCTTTGTGTTAACACAAGATGACAAGAGGCGAGGGGTAGAGGTTTAAAGGCCAAATCATCCTCCCTCCTCCTCCTGAGCATGACTGCTGGCTTAGAGTAATAATGAAAGGAAACAGTGGCTAGCACACAGATTAATGAGTGATCCCTGCAGAAGGCACCACATCATTAGCATTTGATAGAGATAACCCTGCACGGCCCTCTGGGGCAAAAAACAAGCACATCACCACAGATGAAAAGAGATGTGCTTTCATCTTCCAATAATGTTTACAGTGCTGTTCAGTTGGCATTATGCTCCTCATAAACATGTTTTTTTTCTCCCTGTCTCTCTCGGGCTTTGATGTCATTAAAATAATGGAGTCCATCAATCAAATGTGTTCGGTCTAATAGAAGCGAGAGCTCTTGAAACCGTGATAGAAGATGTCTCCAGAACGTTTTACAAAAATAGATAAGAAAATGCAGAAAAGAAAAGCAATAAACTCGGGTAGTTACGAGTTTCATTGAAATTTCTATCTTACAAACAGTTATTTTGTGTTCACTGATTAAACCTATGAAAGAAAAAAAATATGGCTTGTGTTTCTCTCCTGAAACATTGCCTAATTTTATGGGCTGTTTCACACCTATTCACTTCTGTCTTTCATGTGTGTTTTTAAAATAAAAAATCTGTAAGAACTCGCTGTGGATGAGGTCAAGATGAGAGACAAACGGGCTAGTTTTTCATACATGAGGATTGCAGAGCTAATCTGTAGAGCAAATTTAGGAAACACTGATCAACAGCGAAGATGCTCAGACTTACTTCTAATATCGCTTACGTTTTCTCACAAATCCAGCTCATTTTTAAATGTTAAAATCCAAAAACACTGGGTCATATAAATCCACAGAGAGGTATTATTCAACCCTACAAAGCGTCTCAGCTCTAGAGAGTTTGCCTTTGCATTAATATTGTTACACGAGGCAGGAAGCTGACCTATTACAATAACGACAAAGATGAGAACTCAATATAAGAAGGAAAGACAAAGTTCAAAATGAGCTGTTGAACATAATGGAACCCGGGCCAGAAATTTTCCCTCAGAAGAAGGTAGAAACCAGAATAGATCTAAAAGGGTTGCAACATCACACAGCAAGACGCCCCAGCCAAAAAGGTTGAAACGCTGACATAATTTCCCCAGTCAAAACTGGGGGCGTTACAACAGCAGGCAAAAGTAGAGGCATAAAGAGGTTGATGATGTTTCCGCAAAAGCTTCTTTACAAAGCAGGAGATATTTTTTACATTATTACATTATTAAAGAAACCAAATTTAATTACTAATTTGGTGAGAAAATTGTCATAAAATCATGTGCATACAGTGCTATTCGAGACAACTGTGTGTGCCATTTATGTCTATCTAAATTTAAAGTCAGTCTAATGTGTTGTATAGTCACTGTGTCTGGACCATAGCAGCCCCGATGCGACCATGATAAGTCTGTTTTGTGACCTACTTGGTGTCGATCAGTCAGCTCTGTGGAAATGTATGAAAGTCTTTGCTACAGTAACACATTTACCACCACAGCGTTGCATGCATACATGTATGTCAGTGACGTGTTTAGAGCTTGTTACTCTGTTTCATAATTATTTCTGTTTTACAACGTGTAAAATTTAAATCTGTGATGTCATGTCAGCAGTGTGTGTTTTCTGCTGTAGAGATGTCTGTTTAATTTTTGATGCAATTCCAAATGTTGCATTGAGACTTTTAGCATTTCTTCTCAAAAGAAACACTGCAGTGCATTTGCACTCACTGGCCACTTTGTTAGGTACACCTGTTCAACTGCTATCTAATCAGCCAATTTTATGGCAGCAAGTCAATACATTTAGGCATTTAGACATGGTCAAGAAGTTCAAACCGAGCATCAGAATGGGGCAGAAAGGTGATTTAAGTGATGCTGAATGTGGCATGGGTGTTGGTGCCAGATGGGCTGGTCCCTTATTTCAAAAACTGAGAATGGTATGAAAAAGAGAAAATATCCATTAAGCAGCAGTTCTCTGGGTGAAAATGCCTTGTTGATGTCACAGGTCAGAGGAGAATGACCAGTTCAAATCTATTCTATTTGTATAGTGCCAAATCACAACAAACAGTTGCCTTAAGGCCAATACGGAGGAAACAGTAACTCAAATAACCACTTATTACAACCAAGGTATGTAGAAGAGCATTATTGAACATACATTTCGATCCTTGAAGCAGAAGGAAACAATACCACATCCCACGCTTGTCACCTAAGGACAGGAAGCTTCATATGGGCTCACCAAAACTGGACAATAGAAGATTGAAATGTTGCCTGGCCTGATAAGTCTCCACCTCTGTTGCAACATTTAGATGGTAGGGTCAGAATATGGCGTTATAGCACCTTTGGGATGTGGTGGAATGGGAGACTTGCATCATGGAGCTGTGCAGTTGACAAATCTGCAGCAACTGTGTGATGCTATCATGTCAATATGAGCCATAATCTCTGAGGAATGTTTCCAGCACCTTGTTGAAAGGCAAAAAGGAGTTCAACCCAGTGCTAACAAGTGGCTGGTGAGTGCATATTGAATATGATTACTCCTTCATCAGCAACAAGGCATCCAACAAAATGATCAGAAACCTTATCAGATATCGCTTCTCTATCCTGTGGCTCCATTTGGAGCTATGTTTTTTAAAACATTCACTGAAAATGTTCCTGGCTTTTACCAAGAAAGTACTGACCAAGAGAGGTGTAATTTAAAATTATGCAAAACTGCTACCCCTGCAAACATTCTAAATATAAATATAACTAAATACATAAATATAATGAGCCTATTGATATAAGCTGGAACTGGATGACTTGTGTGCATAAAAATCACAATGAAACACTGATGTACCTCTTCACTGCACCCACACAAACAATCTATTGGACTGATATAATAGATTTATTCAGATATTATTATTGATCTCTTTACAGGACAATTTTATATAATTTGGCAGTGAAAAAAGTGTTCTTAAGAGCAGTGGTAAACTGACAGATGCTAAGGTTAGAGCCATAGCAATGGCCAATGTGATATTGCAAAAGAACAGGAAGCCCTTCCAGACCTTAGTATTTTACACGTCGCAGCTTTTACAAAAATCACTTCTGTGTAAGTAATGTAGACGTGTTCCACTCAAAAATTCCCATTATTTCCATTAGGTTTCAGTCACTCAAGCAGTCTTCTGCAGTGTTCATGACCAACAAATCAATATATTATGTAAGAGGTCTCATGAACTCTGCTGAAAGTCCACTGTTGTTTTTAAGTGTCACATTTTCAGCCTCTCTGAATTGGAAGTTATCGAGCAACTAATAATATTATGAAAAAGGTTTTTTGTGTGTCTGTGTGTTGGGCGGGGGTAGGGGGGCAAGTACAAAAAAAGAGAAGAGAGCAGTTGTACTTACTGTAGCTTTTGTTGTAAAGATCTATACATAAGGCTGATTTCCTTTTTTTTTTCAAGCTCAAATTAAAGCTTATGCATAGGCGGCTAGTGTTAATAGAATTTTCCTTAATGAAGCCAAAACAAAAGCGCACAGGGGTAAAATTTATGACTGTCTGCTTCCTGACTGGGAAGGATTTTGGAAACCATCTGCTAGATTTATATCTTTTTCTTGAAATACAAGTCTATCTCAATTAATTTATTCCGGGAAACACTAAAGTCATGACTTAAAAAGCCCTCCCCACACCCAGAAATGTACAGATGTATTTGGTAATTGTCCACCGTGGTTGTGTTCAAGGGCACCAGTAACTACAGGGAAATTTAATTATATGTGCACTGACGCGGTATAAAGCAGTAAAGGACCATGCTGGTCAGTGCATTGTCGGTTGAAATGTGCCTGAAGAATATTCTTACAGACTTTCTGTCTGTGCTGTTAAGGATTGCAGGAATATTAGTTTTGAAAATAATCCCCTCTGATAAATTCTGATGTGAGTGGAAGCATCTATCTCTCAGAAGAACTGCCTCCATACAGACGGGATGACAGGAAAGTAAAACGTGCATTTCTGCAGACTTACTGTATCTTATGTAATGCATGGTATCGTGTTTAATATACAGTGTACATTTAATCTTATTTAAGATTTAGATTGGATCAGTTCTCTTTGAGGTTTATGTATGTTTCATTAATGTATTTGTTATTTGTTCTAATTTTGGCTTTGACTGGGTGACTAAATAATATACTGTTAATATGTCAAGAAAAAAACCCAGTAGGTTATGAGCAATATTTATGTATTTTGTTGCTATTAATTATTATTAATAGCATTGTGCAATGTAATGCCAGAGATATATAGAGTGTTTTATAAAGTCCTTTTACTAAATGGCCATTAACTTCACATAACTGCTTTATACCCAAGCCAAAAAACTCTGAGCACTTGGGAAATGTCAGCCAGTATATAGCAATATTTCCAATAATATACTTTAAGTATGTGAGAATCATCTGGAGGAACAATAAAGAGTCTATGTCTGCTGTCATTTATTAAATTCCTGACATTTCATTACTTATAAAGTTCTTTTACTGGCCACTGAACACCAAGCAATTAACTCTGTAAGTCTTCCTCATGCCTGGTGATGCTTTCCTTTTGGAACTTTTAACCCCGGATCTAAAGGGATGCTGCCTGAAAGTTTATCAAACTAAATGGTGAATAAGTAGCACAGAGGAGAATTCAAAGGAAAGAGGAGAGGGGAGAGATAAATACTGTCAGTTTTTAAAGTGAGCAGAAGTGTGAAGTGACCTTCTGCTTTTTAAAAGGTCCTCTGCACTTATACCTGCTTCATGCATTCATTAAAATGAGGCCTTTAAGACGCCACCTGCATAAAATGATGTTGATTTTATGTGAAGGTAAAAAAAACTGTTAAAGGTTTGTGAAAGCCATTCTTCTGCATGAGTATGAGCAATGAATCTTAGTGAGTTTACCACCAAGCTTACAGTGTAGACACACAACAATCAAGACAATCACCAACACCAAGTCCAGTCTGACTGTAACATACCTACCACCCCCTGATTTGAAATTTATGTTGCACTAACAATGACTTTTTAGTGTAGTTTACTTACATTCAAGTTTAAATAACAACATAAAAACTGCTTAGTGTACTCATTAATTTACGCTGGATGTAATCTTCAATTAGTAAAGGCTACTCAGAATTACTGTTTCAAACAACTAATGTGAAAGTTCCTGCAGCATATGAGGTCTTAGTTGTATTTACTTGAACAGGAGTCTCATTTACTAAAACCATCAAACCCATTGCCTTAAAAAAGTGAGTGAGTCATACTTGTATGACTTGAGTACTTCAGAAATCCACAGGAATAAATAAAAAACTGGCTCCATTGTCCCGAAATAGTCACATATAAACAGTTACATATAAAAAATCAAGTTAAAACACAGTTCAAAGTACAGAAATTATGTCTCCTTTGAAACAACTGATACTGCTCATCTGAAAAAAACAATTTTCACTAGTGGAGGTATTAGTATAAGTATTGACTGACAGTGAAGTGTGACCTTTTTTTTGTTAGCTTAAGTTGTAGATGAGGTCCAAGTGTCACAGAACAGGTCTAATCTGCACAAGATGGTACTTTTTACATATAAAAGGTCACAAAGCATAATTTAGTTTCACCTATGATGGTTTAAAGCTATGGAGTCTATCCCAGCTGTCATAGACAGACAATCATTCGCACCTATGGCCAATTCAGGATGACCAATTAACCTAACCCCAGTAGGTGCATATCTTTGGACTGTGGGAGAAAACTGGAGTACCTGGAGAAAACCCAGACAAACATGGGGAGAACACACTCCACACAGAAACACCCCAGCCAAGGTGGAATTGAACCCAGAGCTTCTAGCTGTAAGGCAGCAGTCTTAACCACTATGCCACCATGCTGCCCCAAGTGTCATAACGTGATACTTTTTACCTGTTAATTTATTATCTATCCACTGAGGTAGGTATGGCTATGATTTGGTGCTTCCACTCTGGGAAAAATCCTTCCTCAGTGTGTCCCTCCGGTCGCTTCTCCTCGTGGACACCCTGAAGTGCTTTAGAAAAAAATTAAATAAAAACAAAAGTGGTGTAAGAGTTAGTAAGCACAAGTACATGTGCTGACTGCATACATATGAGTCCAGCTTCATGCTCAGCTCATATATTTTAACTTCGTCATCTAACGCTCGATAAGACCTGCAAATCCAGAGGAAATTTCACCTCAACTTGGTGTGCTCCTTTAAGGTAAAACTGTAAAAATTGCTGTAGACATAACGGGGTCATCCCCACATAGAACTGGGAACCTTCGAAGTACAACAGTGTACATTGCTGTAACATCTGGTTTGTAGAACTGAACAATGGGCAGATACAGTACAATATTAAAAACAGTAAAAAGCCAAGGCACAAACAAACTCACAAAGTCAATAAAAACACCGCCATGTTTGACAGTTAACAGTTACAGTCAAACATGGTGGTGTTTTTATTGACTTTGTGAGTTACTGACTGCAGGAGGGAAAGTCCTCAGATTTATTGTCAGTGCTTAGAACTGTCACGTCACAGCAAAAAAGTTTCTGTTTTCCAGCTGGGACCCTTCTGTGCGGAGTTTGCTGTTCTTCATGTGCCTCTGTGGGTTTAGTGCAGCGATTCCAGCTTCATGCCACGGACCAAAGACATGCATGTTAGGTTAAATTGAGCATGGATGTGAGGTTGAAGTGAAGGGATAAAGAAAGCAATAAGACTAGGAAAAAACCCACTTTGAAAACACATCAGATCTCAATGGGGGAAAAATCATGCTGGATATCTATACTGATATGGACTAGGTAATGTATTAGGAACGTTGGGGGATGCTCCAAATGAGACGACAGAGGGTGTCCTGGGGGCTCTCCTCCCAGATCTGGACCAGATCATCACTGAGCTCCTGTGCTGTCGTGCACCAGGAGGAACCCAGGACCCACTGCATCAGTGTAGGGTCTAACAATGGGTCCAAGGATTTCATTCAGATACCCAATGGCAGTCAAGGTTCTGTTGCCTAGCCTGTAAAGGCCTGTGCAGCCCTCCATGGACATGCCTCCTCAGAACATCACTGACCAACCACTAAACTGGTCATGCTGGTCTGCAGCTTCTCCAGACCCTTTCATGTCTGTTACATGCGCTTAGGGTGATGCAAAACTAGTGAAAAAGGGGAAAAAATGTTATTTTTAAAACAATTTCTGTTTTGGAGGTTGTCTCATTGTTGCCCGTTTAGTGCACCTGTTGCTAACAGTGTGATAACTGTGTGATAACAGATGTTGCTCTTGAAAAATAAGTATTGCAAAACCTAAAGAAATACACTCTCGCTGCTCTCTGAAATATTAATTAAAGATTAATCACCCATTTATTAAAGTCAGATAGGCTTTTTATACATTCTAAATAAATTTGTAGTTCAAAGGTCAGTACAGACATTTATTATAAGGGAATTATTTACCCAGGCATGAAATGTGAACAGTTTGTAAGGGTTAAATGTCCCCTTTTATTTTTGGGGCGTAATGATGATGGTGTTCTTTAGACCTCAGCAGGAAAAATCAGATGCTTTCTAACATCAGTGCTGAAGAGTTGACTGACTTTTTGCTGAAAGAGAGCAAACAGACACTCAGAGAACAGCGAGTTACTTTAACACATACAGAACATCCACCTCACACCTGAAGGTCTGTTTGCAATGAAGTGTAAATGCCGAGATAAAACATCTGTTCTGTTTCCCTTTGAATGCTTTGGGAATTGCAGGATTTGGATAAAGAAGAAGCCAAACATCTTCTGAAAGTGGCAACACTGTAAAACTGACCGGACTTGTAGTCATTTGTAGATTTTGTCCCCCCTCCCAGTGAGTCACATTGTTAACAATGTTAACAGTTAAACTACAGTCTTTCAATATTTCTATGATGCTTTAAATGGGTTTAAAATTAATTCTGATCATTTTAATCTACAGACAACCTCAACTACTCAACATGCTGAGGTTCAGGCCAGAGAGGAAGCCCCATCTGAAAATCCATCCATCTCTGAGGTTCAGGCCAGTGAAAATGAAAGTACTGTATATTATCCAATCACGAGACAGACCCCAAACCTGAACCTATGATTAGTAGTTAAGGATGGCACTGTTACCACAGTGGAGCATCTGGCAGCCTCATTCCACTCTGTCAGAGATGGCATAGTCCTTTCTATTCAGACAGAAACCAGACAGTTGTATCCAGACAACACTGCACAGTTTCCACCAGTGCTGCTCACTAAAATTGTTGATGTGACAGTGAAACATGTTTGCCACATGTTTCAGCCTGAAAAACCCCAATGAGCTGACCTACAATAAATGTATGAACCAAGGACAAACTTGAAAACTGATTACAAGAGACGCTGAGGTCAACTTTATCAGTAGACATGAAATACAGAAGGGCTGGAACTGGGGCTGAGTCCACAGGGAGAGTTTTTATAAAAGAGAAGAGGTAGGTACATTTCTGCTACCCAGGTAAGTGACTCCAAACTGTGACTTGACAGGATGGTGAGCAAGGCTTACTTTGCAGGGTGAGTGGGTCTGCTCCAGGAGGGAGGTAGGTGCTGGTGAAAATCCAAAGTGTAAGGTTTTTGGAGGGCAAGAGGAGAACTCTGGCACACAAGAAGAGAGATTGTTTCCTGAGAAGAGGTAAGCAGTGCTAGGGGTTATCATCTGTGGGACAAGCAGGAAACTGGAAACAAGAAGAAACAAAAAACTTCACTGAAATAATCACAAAACAAGCCTAGTTACCACCAGGGTGACGCTGACGCTCTGGCGGGGAGTGTAGGCTTCCATTGGTCCTCGAATACAAGTTTGGGTTGATGAAGCACAGGTGCCTCTGGCAGCCACAGAGCCCCCCCCCCCCCCAAAAAAAAAGGGGCGGAATATCCAGGAATACCCAACCCAGCTGGCAATGATCCACCAGCATGGACCATGACATCATGTTTTTTTTTCTATTACCCTCATGCAGCTTTCATTCCACCCTCTCTTTATCTCCTCTATTCGATTTGAAATCAAGACCTCTTTGATGTTGGGTAGCAATACTAACAGCCACAACACAACGCCACCCTCTAGCTCTAAGAAAAATCATAATTATGCATGAATAAACAAAATCAAATAAACAACCGATTAATATTTCCACATTTGTCTGCATCTGTGATTAAATAATATTTTGCTTTCAGGTGGTTCTAAGAGATTTGGTACTTTGAAATACCTCCACATCACATTTAATGTAAAATATTTGGAAGATTATGTCACTGAAGGGGTGTATTTGAGTTCATTTTTGCACAGGTGTAGTAGAACATCAGACACCAATACACGAAACAACTGCTTTATTCTATATAAAAGGCAAATCGACAAGTATTAAACAAGCTGTCTTTCTTTCTTTCTTTGAAGCTGCATTCATATAAACTTAAATTCATAATACACAATAAATGGATAACTGGAATGAAGTAAAGCTTGATGTAAAAGTGAAAAAGAAGACAATACAAGTCTGCCCCATCACAGGGGCTTCATATTCATGATCAAACATCTATATTTATATTGACCTCCATGCTGGTGAAACATTCACAAAAGAATCCAGTCAATACAGTGAGTGCTAACCACAATAGGCCCACTTTTCTGAGAAAGAGCTCTAATGGAGATAAATACCATAGAAATGCCATCCACAAATAGACAGCTGTCATGGTAACTCCAGTATCTGATATCTAAAACGTCATTTTCCCACTTCTCTCCCCCTCTCTTTCTTTTTAAGCATTTGTCTGCTTCTCAGCCTCACGGAAAACCGGTGAGCACACAGAAGCCATGGCAACACCCCAGAGAGATGAAAAGTCTTTTCCCCAGCCACTAAAAGGTTATGAGTGGTAATATAGTTGAAAGAGTTATGAAAAAAATTAAATGCATGATTAAGTTTTGAGAGGGGCGACATGCGTAAGTGCTGAGTTTCTTCTTTTATCTTAGTAATTGTAAGATTTGCCACCCATCCTCTGCTTCATAGTCATAAGAAACCAAATGTTTGATGCCTTCTTTCCTGTCATCTGGATAAAGACCGCAGTAGCCTTGCGTGTGCTGGCAGATTCCCCGTAGATAAGCAATCTGCCTTGAAACGCCTGTCCCATGAGGCAATGCACTCAGCTTATCAACATGATTCATCTTCCTGATTGTCTGGTGTGTCTAAGGGCGCTGTGCAGTGTACAGTGGGTGAGAGGCACATCGACCTGCTGCAGCTGCAGCTGGGGTCGTGTGTAGAACACAGGGGGGAATGGTAGAATAAAATACTAATTATCCAGTATTTATGATCACCAGTTTAATGCATGTGAAAGTGCAGAAGGACAGGGAGCATTATGTTTAATGTCTGTCACATTTTACTTCTTCACTCCCTGTTGCTTCCCTCACAACACGTGCCAGCCGATTGCGGTAAATATTTGCCCCTGGCACTGCTGCTGAAATATTAAAACAGCTGGGGGAGCATGCCACGGAGTGAGCGCACAGGTAGGCGTGCGGCTGCTGCTCTCCTCCGATGACACGTGGACGATTAATCAATACAATGCGCGCACATGAGCTGAAACGCTAAGTGTTAGGAACCTTGCTTGTCTCATTGGCTAGTTGGAAGGGGGGGCTACCGGAAAAAGGACCGCAGGATGACCAACCCCGCGCGCCGTGCGTGAATAAACACATTCGGGTCCGAAGCCGTAAACAGGAAAAACTGCGGAGCCCCAACCCTGGAAACTTAGGCGCTGTCCATGGTGCTGAATTTAAATAGCCCTTCGCCGTCCCCTCGAGCCGTGGGGGGACCGGCGACCCTGCTGTGAGCATTATTTTTGCAGCGACCTGTTCGTACCTGAGCTCACCGGATGATCGATGATCCGGAGGATGGTGGAGGTGTACGATTTCAGCCGCCAGGTTTAGAAGGACAGCAGACTGTCTCAGTTCGCATGAGAACATGGATGAAGGACTTGTGGAATTAAAACCCGAATGAAGACAACAGAACGTGTCTCTGAGGACGCGGTTTGCTACGTACTTTGACAGGTTATCTATTTAATGACCAGCTCGAGCCTGATTCAGACAGCAGCAGCCGAAGCAGCAGCTCATTCACTCATCCATCCATTCATGAAAGGAATTCCAACACGTTGCAAGGATGAACTGTTGTAATTTAGTGACCCTTCACGAATAGGAGATTTGCATTGTTTTTGCTTTTTTAAATCTAAGAAGAGCAAATCCATCTACCAAGGCATGGCTCGTCTGCTTGTTTTGGTCAACTCCGTTGTCCTGTTGCTTTTTGGCAGTGATATGTTCCTGGTGGGAGCAAGTAAGTATGAGCCCCTCAAACGGAATTAAATTAATTATTGTCTTTTGTAGCCTTTTAAAATGTGCCATTACTCAAACTATTATAGCCCTTTTAGGGGGTGGGGGTGGTTTATGCACCTTAATTCCCCAACTCATTCATACATATCAAATGTGTGCTAAAAGATGTTTATGCTCAGGCTTCTTACGCTGTTCTCATTATTAGATCCTACTTATAACACCTGTTTAACCAACTATATGAGATGGGTCTTAGATCTAAACATTTATTTATTTTTTTACAAATTTATTTTAAAAACCAGAGATGTAATGTCTGTTAAAAAAAATACCCTTGGTGTAGACAGATTAAAAATAAACAAAAATCAAACCAAAATCTATTGTTGACGTATCCAGCTTTTTCCCCACTCACTTGGAAGTAAATCTTCTGTGTAGTTTTACTAAAGACTAGAGCCATTTAACCCCTTCTCAGTTAGACAAAGAGGGCCAATCACTTCATTTTGCTACAGCTACACTAGTTGCAGAGCTAACACTGCCACAAGAGACAGATCACCAGTGCATGAACTGTGTGCCATTTAATTTACCTGCAGTGTGGTTATGTTTGCATTCTTGCCATTGCAAAGTCTGCTTCAGGCTTAATATGTATGAATGCTTACTATTTCTACCACAGAAATCTCCTGAGCCTCTGTATGCATGCATCTACAGTATCTCTGTCTCTTTATCTGTCTACCTCTATCACTTTCCCCCTCGCCTCTCAGGGGAACTGAGTCCTACATGTGATAGTGCCTTGAGAGAATCAGATTGGCACTATGGTTTCTGTGGGTGTGTGCGCTGACTGCCTCAGACACATATTCAGAGCTTTTCTAATGTTTTGTGCCTGACATGTGACGCAAAAGGCATCTCTGATCTCTGTGGAGTTTGCCCAGAGCTGGTGCTTGTCAGGAGCATAAAAAGCTACTACTGAGATCATAAATGTTATAGTCATAAATTTAAATGTGGCTGCTGTGCTGAGATTTAAAGTAAATTAAAACAAATGTTGAATTTATTGCTGCCAGTCCAAATGAAGCTATGAGACTGTGGGAAGGAGTCATTTAAAAGGAGGTGTAAATTAATTGTACAATTATTTGGTGCACAGTGAACATATAGGGGAAAGGAGTATTTTAGGTTGAGGAATGGGATAAATTAGCTGAACTCAGTGTGTACTGACGGGAAACGTTAGTGTACAGCAAAGGTTCTGAAATGAGTTTTTCCTTCTTTTACACACGCCTCATGATTCTAAAATAAGCCTTTAAATTTGCTCATTTTTTTAATCTGCAGTTTCTGCAGCTTAATACAAACTATATTTGATTCCTTTATTAACTGTGTATTCAACTTTACACTGAGCTTCAATTATAAGCATGTTGTTGAGAAAAAGTCTAACTTTTTCCAGACTGAACCATAAGTGCAAAGCAGTTCTTTCTTTAATCAATTAGTACGAGCATCTGCATTCAGTTTTTGTCATTTCTGTGCCAAATGTGACAAGAAAGACTTGAATATGGGCACCTATATTAATATTCACACACAAGCTAAAAGCAAGCATGCTAGAAAAGAGATCCCACATCAGGCATAACTGGAGCTTCAGATTCAGTAGATTAAAACTTATTGGATTTATTGGATAGCCGAGCTCATATCATCCTTCAAATTGGCAATATGTTGTTCATAAACTGGTGACACATTCTTGACAAATAGATGCTCTCAGTTACAGATTAATTCATTAGAATGAAAGCCAATATATGCTCATGCTGTCATAATTTTGTCTGCTGCGATATTGTATTTATTTTAAACACACAAACGCAACAGGAAATTATTTTTTTTTTCACCAGGGTTTTTGTGTATCACACTTGTCTCGTTCAGATTTCAGCAGAACCACTGAACACCCACTATAGGTGCACATTACACTTTGTGGTGGATGAAGTAATGTCAGCTTGAAACTGAAAAGCCTCAAGGTTGGGGCAGTGATTACATTAACCTTAGAGCGGTGCCGTGTCCCATCTGGTCTCACTGCCATTTCACATCCTCTGGATCTGTGAGCAATAAGAGATCGGGTACCTACAGTAAGGAAGGGGGCAGTAAGTGGTCCTACAGTCAAGGGTCTCTGAATTGTGTAGGAAAACGCCAGGCCCTTTTGCACATCTAACTACTGTACTTCACGCTGCTGTTGCTAAATTAGATAGACAAGTGTAATGAAGCAAGAGATTTACCGTCACATTAAATCAATGTTCTCACATGATATCATATGAAAAAAAGGCGATTGAGAGTGAAACAAGGACAATTACATTCAAAGGTAATACAGTATAGGGGCACACAGCGCTGCAGCTGAAATAAAACCAGCACAACACCACTTTTGAGCCCAATAATAGGCGATTTGCAAGCAGCTGTGCAACAACCTCCTGCTGTGCAGAGGAGCACATTTAGACTTCCCATGACTGACTCTGAAATATGTCCAGATGAAGCCGTTTGAAGATTGACTGGGAAACTCATCAAAACCTGAGGCTCAGTTATTACCTTTATTTATGTCAATGAGGGTGTTACTTCACGAGGGGGCTTGACATTATAAGTATTAGAAGAGAATTAAACTGTAAGTAGTTCTTCAAACTGTCACTAGCGTAGAGGTAATTGAAATGTGATTAATAATACAGGAACACAAAAAAGACTGCTTGGTAAGCCATTGTTCTACCTTTTAAGTGTGTTTGTATTAGTGAACACATCAGTCCCTCTGGACAGCTTATGCCCACTTAACTAAACACACATTCATGTCAGACAGCTTTTAAAGTAGCAGCAGCTTCTGTCTAGACATTTACAGAGTAACACAGCAAACACCTCTTAAAACACCTTTTAAAAACTACATGGCTACATACAGTAAACAACATACTGTTACATGTTGGAGAGTATGAGGGGGGTAAAAAAAGAACTGTGATGCATAATGCATTGAAAATGTGCAGGTGCTCTGTTGTATATTTTATATGTTATGTAGAAAACTGAATGGAGCAGTTGTATAAAATGCACGGCTACATATGAAATTTATCAATATCAGAAAACAAATGTTTTTTTAATGCAAAGAGAAAATAAAATTAGAGCTAGAATAAGTCACTCACAGCCATCATACATTTTTTAAAGGATAAAAAAAAAAGTGGGCCAAGTAATAATGATGTAATCTCTAATTTTCTACTCATATAAATTCAGGTTTAATCATTGTGTCATGCTCACTGTCTGCATTATATTCTGGGATCAACAGCTTCACAGGCGTCTTGCAATAAATCAAAAATTTTATTTTTTTGACCATAAAGCATCTCCAATCACTCTTATTGTGTGAAGCCTGAGCAGCCAGGAAGCAAACAGGCAGTTCTGCTTCGCAAGCAAACATAGAGGTCAAAATACGAGATGACACCCCTCTACCCGGCTCTGATAAACTCAACCTGGGCTCATTTCCACATGGCTCATCAGCCATTCAAAGATCCACCACTTTCTCTCTGTCTGTGTGTGCACTCTGGTTAGATGGGGTAGTAGCTAATGTGCTTGACTATAAGCTATGATTCATCCTGGCAGTGCGCCCACATCCCAAGAGGGTTGAAGCTATTGCCTTTTTATTTCAGATCTTACATAATGCATTCAGTGGAGTGGGGCTCACCCGAGGCACGTGTGCACATAACAAGTATTGAAGTATCTGAAATGACAACCATTACTGCAGTAGGGAACACCAGAAAAGCTAGAGGGGATCATTTGAACTTTTGGCCCGCACATTAATGATAATATTTGCATCTGAAAATTGTAGCTTTCATCCGCTGTCTAATAAGCCAGCAGTGATTCAATTTTAGAAATGTAAACACCATTTTGCTTATTTATTACAAGGCTGAAAATGAATGAATAGCCTTTTTTAATGGAGCCATTTCAGTTAATTCTTCATTTTGTAATGCCCCACACTTAAAGTTTCAAATATGAATGTCCCATTCAACTGCCTGTAATGGAAATGGTGTCCTATAGGAAGATGGCATTCACCTAGTACATCACATTAGTGATGATTCAAAGGCTGATTCCCCTTGCTCCATCATCAGCAAATGATCCACAGACAGTGCATCATGGATTCTAGCTGTTTCTTTACCCATGCGCGACTCTGTCTAACCCCCATTACCTAAAGGACAATGAGCTTCAAGAGAAATTAATGTGTCCCATCTTGGATAAATGCTACCCCCTGTTTCTGGAGAAGGCTCGCTTTAGAACACGTGCTGATGGCAATCAAGCCTTAATGCTTTTTGCTCTGTTAACAGCAAAGTATGTCTTCACTAAACAAAAGGCTATCCCTGTTATCTTGGCAAAACGTGCATGGGTAATTCTGCTGCCACAACAATTAAAGCCTCTGTGGAGCTTTTAGAAAGGAGGCATCACTGTCACTCAGTTCCAGGATGATTTAATTGTACTGATAAAAGATTTAAGCACAATCAGCAGTCATTTAAACACTGTCACAACAAAAGGACATTGGAACCATGATTGGAAATATCTACAACATCCGCAGGGAAGTTCAGCGAAAATTGATACTATTTGTAGCTTACTCTTAACCTCGTGTACGTCAAACACCTTATAGCGCCTGCTTACATAAAGCAGCTTCTTTTTACATGGACAAAATGAGGCAGACATAACCTCGGAACCTCTTAATGCCTGTGTTACCAACAGCTACCCCCCACTCCCACCCCTCCTCCCCCCAGACTATCTTCACAGAACATTAATTTCCTCTCACGCTTTCCATCACAGAGTAAGAATTAGTCTGGTCCCTTGTTCAGCTCATTCACTCCTTTCCACGAACCAATCCGAGCGTGTCATGAGCCAGAGAAACTGAGCGTCATGCTTGTGATTGACCCTGACCCCCATGTGCCACGTAGTGCCATGAGGGCTGGGGCGGGGAGACTGATAGCCTCGCCTGACCCAAGGGTCCAGAGATCTGCCTCAATGTCACCTTTTGCACAGAACAGAGCGGCTGTCATTGATTGTCTCAGAGATTAAATAGGCAGAAGTGCAAGAAGCAAAAGATGGGAGTACGAGAGAAAGAGATAAAAAGAAAAAAAAGAGAGGCAGACTGTATGTAGATAAGAGGAAAATGATGTTAGAGCAACTGAGCCAGGAAACCGCACACCATCTGAAATACCTCTCAATTTCATCATTTCAGCTTTCATCTTTCTTTTTCAAGTGCAGTTTTTTGACGAAATATAGTCCGTGCACAGCACACGCTTTTGGCTGTGATCTCAAGACAGCTGTGTTATATATTATTAAATCCATGCTGCATGAGTTTACAAAAGTCACTGAAATATAAATCGACTTCACAGCTGTTGATTAACGCTCACTTTGAGGTGAACTGTTGCATAAAGTTTTACTTAAAAGGCCACTGCAATAATGTAGTCATAATTCAGTAGAAATATGCCTGTTCCATACATTTGTGTATATTTTATGTCTTCTTTGATGCAATCACCTATTTTGTAAAAATTTTGATATCATACAATCGCAAAAAACATCCAGTTATTTGACCTTTTCCACATACTGCATCATCAGTTACTCTGTTACAACACTCAAAGTCCATTAGACATAATGGTAACAACAGAAGCCTCACGGAAGGTCTCCAGGCTCCAAACTGTCGAGCCTGTCCCATCTCACCTATTCATCTGACCCGAGCGATTCTTTATCGCTGTACAGTCCTTCCCTCCTTCTATTAGAGCTGCCACTCTGTGGTCCTCATGCTTTTTGCTCGCCCTGGCTTTTGTTCCCACTTTGCAATCAGCATGTCTACTGGCAACCAAATCATGATAGATGGCTGCAAGGTGACAGGTTGAAGAAACAGCCCTGTCTACAGAGGCGAACATGATACAGACCACGAAGGTCCAGGCTGTTAGGTTGATCCACGAACCTGTTTGGGTTAGTGTACAGTAAGGAGATTTGCAGGTTCATAAAAACTGCAAGTAAACAGGTTATTTAAATTAGCTACTAAATTGATTTATTTGAAATTTATAGGAACTGTTGGGTCAAAGCAGATGGTAAAGTGCCATTACTGGTAGGCTTCCTTTAAAAATACATTATTAAAATAACTCCAGAGTGTACTGATAGTTTGTTTTTCACCGAGAAGCGCCTTGAGGCAACTGTTTGTTGTTATATATATTAATAAAACTGAATTTAATTAAGAATGCCTGTAGAAACAGATCTATCTCTGACCTGATGCACCACATATTGTTTGGCTCTGGGGACGCCAACAGTTATTTTAAATAGCACCGTGTTTATTGGTTTATTGGTGCAAAGATGTGAAGCTGACGTTAAAAGCAAACCAAAACACACAAAAGAGTTCATTATGAGTTCATCTGCAGTCTTCACAATTTGCATTTTACAAGCAAGACTGATGTAAGTACAGTAAGCAGGTTCTCTGAAGTGGGACTTCAGAGCACCAACATGATTCTTGAGACCTTCCATGTGCAGTATGGACACAGATGGCATGGATCTAATCAAATATCAGGATAAGCTGCTGGATTAACAGATTTCTTTCTTGCTGTTTACTTTCCTCCAGACCGGCCACCAGCTCCTGTCAATGTGTCTGTCATGCACCTGCGAGCCAACTCCGCAACAATATCGTGGGAGGTTCCAGAAGGGGACATAATAATTGGCTTCTCAATCTCACAGCAGGTAATTCAAAAACTTTAAATACAGAAAACCCTAAAAAATATTAAAATGATTTTGATTTTTGTGTTGGTTTTTTTGCTTGTTTGTTTTTTGCTTTTGGTTTGGAGCTGAGCTTTCATAATTTCCTGTTGAAAAGGTTTTGTGGTGCCAACAAGCCAGCAGGTAGACTAGTGAAGTGCACCTGAAAAATAAATTCCAGGTGCAGTTAACCCATTTTTGGCAACTAGTGGACTATAATAATTAACTGCATAAAACTGGTACGGGCTGAATGAAGCATGCCTTTCAGCGTGAAGCCAGAACAAAACACGGTGTGGCTGATTTGCAGGAAGAAAACAGGTCTGCAGCACGTGGAGACACTAAATCTGCATTCATTTTTTTTTTCAGGATAAAAAGATTTCAAAGACTTAAAATAGGAAAGCCAGAAAATGCTAACAATGAATGACAGAATGCAATATGCTGCTGTAATCATGTTTATGCTTTACGCAACCAGAAACATTATGCACCTATTTACTTTGTTTCTCATTCAGTGTGACTGATGGGCTGAATATGACACCCACTCCCCTTCTTCATCGTGTATAGCGGTCGCCTTTGAACACCTTCAGCATTCGCCTTGAGTGTCTATGGCAGTTTAATCACAAGATTATTCAATGTTTACAGACAGTTACATGATTTCTTTTTCAAAAAGATCTCTCAGTCAAGCATGGCTATAAAAATAAATAAGAAGACATTTGGCCTGACGTCAGTCTAACTGCAGCTCTGCATGTTACTGGAGCAATAATTCTTTTGCTGTAGGTCTTGAATGCTCCGATAATATTGTGAAAGGTTAAAGACAAAGTCTGAGACTGTGAAAACTTGTCTCGCCGTACTTGTGGTTTATTTAATCAGACACCAAGTCCCAGTCAAGACCCCGTATGGTGAAAATAAAGTGCCAACTGTTAATATAATAAAATACTCAGCACGTATTTCACCAGAATCTGGAATATTTTCTGGTTGGTCTCCTCTATCTCTCATTGGCCTGCACCCTATGCAGGTCCCTGATTGGTTTTTCTTTCTTTTTAATGACATTGGAGAGAAATACATCGTTGAGTAGCATTGCCCTAAAGACAAAAATTCATGAGGTGAAACAAAGACAGTCTTACCTTGAGACCCATTTTTTAAGCCATTTATTTATGACTGGTCACCACATTGCCCACTGTGGTAATCATTGAATCCTCTCTGCTCTTTGTTTGCTGCTTAACTCATCCATTTCAGGCAAATTGTTGTGCATCCTAAGTCTGGATCTACTGGAGTTTGATACAATGCGTAACAATTTATTAGATCACCACCCAATGAAAGGTTTATGACCCCAGCTGCAGCATATGGTTGCAAAAAGAAGTCCAACTTAATCAAAGTGTAGGGAAATACAACCACTAACCTCAGTTAATCTTTTCGCAGTAAGTTTATGGTCTCAGTTGATGATATTATTGTCTAAAATATGACTTTTGTTGTCTAAGTTGTAGTCCAAGAAAAAACAGATCATAACGCAGGTTATGCTTTAGGGTGGGCCTGACATTTGACACGATGTCAAGATGTGAGTGCGTGGACCAAGATGGCACCAGCCAAAATACTTAGACTACCTTCTAGAGTGTGTTTTCCTTACAATACAAATATTACTTTTGCTCTGACCTGATGCAATATAAGCGAGTGAACTGCATTGAATTCAGTTGTGTAATGCTATTGCTTTTCATCCTTCATATTTTCAGCGGCAGGATGGGCACATGCAGCGATTCATTAGGGAGGTCAACACGACCAGCCGTTCTTGTGTTCTTTGGGATCTCGAGGAGGACACAGATTACATCATCCAGGTCCAGTCTATTGGCCTCTATGGTGAGAGCCAAGCCAGCAAGAAGTCCCATTTTCGCACCCTAAAGAAATCAGAGCTCTCCCATTCCAACAGCTCTAACCAAGGTATGGTGCTCTGAGACCTTTAGCCAAATTAATTTGTAAAAAAAACAAACAAAAAACAACATTCTGTCTGCGAGATATGGATTTGCCAAGTTTTACACAGACATGATCAAAATTACTGCTATGCTCACAAATCATTGAACTCTACAGGGCAAAGAGAAAATATATAAAAAGAGCAGAATCTTTCCTATTCTACAAACTGAAGAAAATGGCTGATTCTCCAAAATTTGATAAACATGTGGATTGCTGTTATGTTTCAAAGTGTCTACATTCTTCATTTAGTGTTTGAGGAGTCTTCAATCTTATTATCAGTCACTAAACTAATTAAACTGAGAAAAGTACTCAGCTAGATGTTTGGTATTATTGTGTGCTCCGCATAGAACAGGGACAAGAAGCAAGTTGTCTGAGGAGATAAGAAAGAAACTATTCCACAGCATAATGAAGGTGAAGGCTGCAAAACAATCCAAGCAGCCTGAATCCTGCAGCCAGAGATGAAATCTAATTAATAAGTTTGAAGACCACAGGACTGTAGACAACCTATCTGGAGATGCCTGCAGAGAAATCCATGAAAAACCGGTTAGAAACAAATAACAAACTAAATTCACGTTTTTATACCCAAATTTGAGCCGGCACACTGGACTTCTCTGAGAAATCACAAATGAATCAAGCATAACATTCAACCACTAAAACTTATTTTTTCTGTTAAGGAATGCAAGTAAATGACTATAATTTGGCATCCTAAAAAATAATAATGTGCTTTCCTATTTTTTTTTTGTTTGTTATTGTTTTCTGTTTGTCCTTTTTGTTAAACAATACTTTTGAAAATTACAGATAGCAGCAATAATTTTAGCATTAAAAAAAATCCTTTTGATTATAGAGCGGACACATACTGGCAGATCAACCATTACAGAAACATAAAAAAATCATTTTGGTAATTACTGTTAATTTAGGGCAGCTGATGCCTAAACCTCACACTGGGTGGTTGTATAATAAATTTGTTAAGCATTATAGATGTGATTCCTCTATTGTCAGTTTTTTAATGCATCTCACACATGGTGGCATGAATTAATAAAGGGTACAATAAAACTAGAAAATAATGGACATTATGTTTTACCCATGTCCTGTCAATGCTGCTATAACAGAATAATGAAAAGAAAATGTTACACCATTCAGAACTGACCTGTGAGTCCTGATCTTAATTGAATCATAAGCAATCACACATTAAGAAGTCTTATTAAAAGCTAGTTGGCTTAAATGTGCTACAAAACATTGGGCTGGGGTGGGCAAGATTTATCTAAATGCAGTATAACTGATAAGTTCACAAGAAGCCAGAGCCAGTTTTGTTCCGTGTTTGAATAACCCATTACAGACACTTTTCCCGCTGTCGCGCTAAAGCCTCCTCAGGCTGTTGCATGCTTTTAAGCACCCTGACACTGGGAATGAGATACAGTAAAGGTTAGTGCCGACAAAAGCAAGTACCCAGAAGCTTCCTCTCAGAGCGGCTCTCTTGGGGGCTCTCCTAGACACCAATACATTATTGACAGAAGCTTCGAGCTTGTCCGTGGCCAAACTGCTCTGAATTTATGCAGCTCTATAGCACTCTGGGTGTTCCCGTCCAAACACTATAATGCTTCATGTTCCACGTGTATCGGCTCAGCTTACGGGCAGGAGAAAATGTGACCGTGACCAACAGAGAATAAGTTCAGTAGCTCTTGATTTCATACAGCTCAGCTGTGGAAAAAGGCTAGTTGCGTTTTCTATATTTCAGAACAAAGTCCTCTCCTTCTCTGGAATACTTCAGCCATGAATGTGGGAAGAGCCAAATGTATTAACTAAGAGTAGAGTAAAGGCACGGCATTTGACATTGCTCTAGAAACATGCTTAACACTTCAAAATATATATATATATATATTTTTTTTATTTTATGGTCTTGTCAAAGTCGTGAATATAGGAAGTGCTGACACAAGGGAATCATAAATGTTTCTGTTCAGCTGACTCAGGTTGTGTACCATTAGTTAAGCTGGCAAGACTGGCCAAAGTAAAGAGAAAGAAACGAATTCAAGTTCAGCACTAAAGCCTGTGCGCTAACGCAGGCACTGGCGTTAAATTCCTTCCCTGTGGCTTCACATTATGTGTCCAGCAAATTATTTCCAGCACTTATTTTTTAACTTGAGTTTTCTTTAAGTTAAAAAAATAAGTGCTTTAGAAAGCTAAATAACCATAATATATCTTAATAAATTGTTGAGCGAGAGCAGGGTTACGGTCAGTGCAGACGCTTGGAAAAGATTTACTATGCAACATTAATCAGGATTTGTGGCCTCTCGAGTCATCCAACTGGGTCAGAGAAACAGCCCATTCAGTGATGTTCTTCATTTGTAGGAATTTGTTTTGGTGCGTAAAAGACGTCAGTGTCAGCTTTCCATAAATCTAATGCCGACACTGCTGACTCCTCATGGCCCAGCTTTAAAGTCCAATCACATCAAGCTTCTTGATGCAACTTTTGGGAACATCATTACTCAACTTCTCTTTTCTTATTTGACCCTCTATCTGTTTTTATTATTTCAATTTTCTTGTCAATTGTAATTCAGAGTGAATTATGCCCGCATGTGATGGACGCACACAAATCACAATACAGCTGCTAATGTGCTAAAATTACATAATATCCTGCTGCAATCAGTAAAACATCATGTGCAGTACTGTATGTTGAATATTACAGCTTACATTTTATAAATGTGCAAATCTAATCAAAGACAGCATCCATTGTTACATTTCACTTATGAACACTTGTTTTACTTTAACTCTTAAAATCTGCAGGAATGCAAAGTGACCCATTTTCACCCATATGTTAAAAACAGAACTAGGCCATTTAGCAATCACAGCCCACATTTGGGTTATGATAATGTTTTTCACATTCAGGAGGGAATTTCTTAATTTAAAAAGACTAATTATGTTTCTGTCTCTTAAAATAAACAAACAAACAAAAAGTTAAGGTTTTATTGTTTGTTGGAGATCTTCCTGCTGACTGTTGTTCCACAAAAAATCATTTTATTCTAGCTGGCTCCCTCACCATAGAGCCATTTCAGAGATCCTTTGTCACAGCCAAGTGCCTCCTATTGAAACTAAATTGATTTGCAGTATATACCAGACATTCCAGAGCCAGAGCTATGACACATGAAGAATGAATCAATAGTGTTTTTGTTTTTTTAACAAAGCAATTTTATTGGTAATGTGATTACATATTATTGTATGTTGTTTACCTGGATGGCCAGATTTTATATAAAGTATTTCCTGGCAAGAGTCAATAGAGAAATTTGAATAGACTG
>VUQK01028718.1:10251-23561 GCA_015106715.1 Bujurquina vittata | reverse complement strand
GAAATTTGAATAGACTGCAGCACTCTTTTTTTACAGCATCAACATCACTTCCCAAAGTCTATTAGCTTCACAGAAAGCTTTTAATGAGAGTGCACATTTATGTGTGTGCCACTTGCCCTTCAACAGTGTGGTAAGCTGTGCTGTGGTTCTGGTTCTCGGTGGAGTCCCCTTTCAGGGTGGAGGGATGGATGCTGATTTTTTTGCAATTTATTATTATTATTTATTTTACCAGGAAGTCTTATTGAGATCGCAATCACTTTTACAAGAGGGACCTGACATTCAGTCAATTTAATATGTATAGGTATATAGTACTGAGTCACCCTTCATTTCTTTATATGTTGCTAGAAAAATGGGAAATAAGTGCAACAATTTATTGAAACATATGCAACGATACATTTGCCTAGCAAGCGAAAGTTCCCAGTCCAATCCTGGAAGTCCATCTGGCATTAAAAACTCTGCCAAATCAAACTTGTAGAGTGACCCCTTGTGGAGAAGGGAGCAACCAAAAGCAGCTTCTTCCTCTTCTGAAGAGGCCAATCCTTGGCTGATTGTGTTCTACTGTGTGTAATTCCATCAGTTTTGATAAGCTCTTTTGATTTGGCACGCCTCAGCTTTTTCTTCCAGTTTCCCTTCCTTAAGAACGCCTTCTTGACAGCCACCGTTCCAGATACATCTCACAGGTTCTCCATCAGGTCTTTGCTATATATATATTTTTTTTAATTTTTATTTCTTAAGGACATGATTTTCAGATATTTTCATCTGCTGTACATATTTTTTAGACCTGATACTTTTTTTTGTCTTCCACTGAAAGTGAGTGAAAAACAGCCAATGTCCAAACAAAAGACCTTCAGAAAGCCTGGAAAACATTTGCAAAGTTAAAAAAATCTTGAACTGAAACAGAATTTCTTTTAGCTAGATAGGCTTAGTTTAAATTGCAGCCCTATGAGTGAGAATGAGAGACTTACAGCATAGCAAAAGATTCAAGCTCTCTTACAAAGGTGGGAAACTAGCATGCTTGAATCAATACAATCTCTCCTAAAATATTATAAAAGTCATTCCCCAGCAACTGAAACTGCTGACATTGTTACCTGCAAACGAGTTACTGCCAATCCACTTCACACAGCGTAGCAAAAAAGAAGAGTATTTTCAAAGAACGAAGTCTATGAGCAGTCTAACCTAACTAGGCAGGTGGTCCCCTTAGACACAATTACCGCATGATACTTCAAAGCAAAGCTGAGCTGTCTCTACTGACTCAGAAGCTACACCTATAGGGTCTCCTGTTAACAGCACTGAGACAAAGGCATGCCGCACACTAATATCTTCAGTATGATTCATACTTGGGCTTATCTCCATCTGCGTGCAGTGTTTTATATAAGGATAAAGACTAGCTTAGTATATTACGCAACCAAAATAGCTGCAAAGAAACATTATTATCATTTTAAGGATATGCTCATTATGAATTAGCGACATGTTTACCACTATGTTACATCTGCTCCTCTTTTGTCAGTACTGTAAGTGTTTGGGAACTGAGGAGGCCAGTTAGTGCAGTTGCTCCTTTGTTGACACAGAAATTCAGCTATATTGCAATATTTTTGTTTCATAATGATAAAAATTGTGTCATTGGACATGTCTGGACTGTAGACACTACAGTTCAACTTTTTAACTTTTTTCGAAGCATAGCTGTAACAATTTTTTTTTAGCATTTATCAGTAGAAAAACTATTTTACAGAATAATGCAACCTAAAATAAAACTGCTCAGTCTGAAGTAAACATCATGTAAGACTCAGATGGGGCGCCATTCTGACACCAGTACAGAATCCCTGGTGTGTTGTTGCACAGTTCCCTGACACAGTTCACAGCCAGCATTGCGGGATTAGGGGTGAGCAAAAGGAGGGTCGACTAATTATCTCAGCACAAATTCTTTGGTGTACTGGAGGCAGCAAAATCCACTCATTCTCTTCCAGCACAGATTCACACAGCATATCTGAGTATGGCACCAACATGAAAAATTAATCAGGCCTTTATGTTACTACATCAAGTTTCCACACGTATAAACCAGTGATCCAAAATATTATGACCACTCACACTCACATGGAGCAAATAACAGTAGAAGTATGAATATACAGTGAGCCAAGGAGGTATGAACCATGGCCTGGGATTCTAATGTGGCAGGTCCAAATCTTATTTTACAGTACTTAAAACATCTGGTCCCACTATCTTAGCCAAGGGGTTGCTTATAGGGGTTTGTCTGATTGTTGGGGTTTGGTCTCTATTATTGTAGCATCTGTACCTGTAGCAACTGTTTTTGTGATTTGGTGCTATATAATTATAACTGAATTGAATTGAATATCTTGGCATCAGACACATTAGAGACCCTTTAACAGTACATGCCCATGGGTCAGAGTTGTTGCACATGAAGGAGACATAGAGGTTTGGCTTATCTGTGTAGTATATAGTATATACAGACTATACAGCTTGTACCAACACACTCTTACAAGTTAAGTTTGATCATTAGATCAAGTGAAAACTTCCAACAAGAACAAGAACTTCAGTGTGGAAGTAACAAGTCTCTCAGATCGCATTCATCTCTGAAACAGCGTTTGATGTGCCGTCATCAACCCAACACTTCTACCAGAAATCTCTCTACACACAGACCCAGCCATGTTTTCAGAAGTACCATGCAGTATAGGCTTCCAGCTTTCCTCTAGGAGGGCCAGTTAAAGTAGTAACAGAGTTACAAAAAAATGGGTTAAGATGTAAGCTTAATAACTAGTGAGTGGATTAGTTTCAGACAGCTAGAGGAGATGAGGTGCTAATAAACTAGAGAACAACACAGAAGAGCAAAAGTCATAACTGCCAACCGACCTGAGCTCTGACCTGAGCTCGCCTGCAATATCAATGTTGAGTCTTAAATATGGTTCAGAACTTTTCATCAGATTGGGATATTGGCTGAAGTTCCCATCTCTCTCATGCAGCACGCAGCACAAGTTCTTACTGCAAATAATATGTTTGGTTTTGGCGAGGGTGCTGCCTGCGTGGACACCTGAGGAGGCGTGACACAGGCTGGACATGCACTCAGTTTTCTGCTCAGACTAAAGTTTAGATAAATCTGGGATTAAGAGGGATCATTTTCCTTTTTTTTAATATATAAACACTGTCATGCAGTATATTTTCACAATAGAAATGATAAGTTCCAAGTTAATTAACTATGGTGGCGTGGTGGTCAGCACTGTTGCCTCACAGTGAGAAGGTCCTGGTTTTGAATCCACTAACTGGCCCAGGCCTTTCTGTGTGGAGTTTGCATGTTTTCCCCGTGTCTGCGTGGGTTCTCTCCGGGTTCTCCGGCTTCCCCCCACAGTCCAAAGACATGTGGCTCCAAGTCTTATTAACAAATTAGCCTCTGGCATTTCTTTTTAATTTGTGGTAGTTTTGATAATGTACTCCTACTTCTGCACTCACTCCAAAGACATGCTCACAGTACCAAGACGGCAGTCCAATTGACCCAACTCCCAAACTGTTTTCATGTGAAGAGAGCTGACAGTCTGGCATTTGAAGCCAATTTCTTGACAACTTGATTCCATAAAAGAAGCAATTGGGAAGAGTGGCGCTCTGGAAGAGTTCCATCCATGCGAGCTGAGAGGTAGTTTGGAAAGTGGAAGGTTTATAGTCAATCCACTTAAAGGAGGATTAATGTTACAAGATTGATGTGTGGTAATGCCCCCCCAACAACTACAATAGTTCAGTTAAATGCAGTAACTGTCGTGAGTGATAGAGAAAGTGTACATTTTTGTCAGTCAATACAGACACGAAGTGAGTTTAATTTATATTATAAAGCAGACCGTCTCTCAGGCTGCATCAGGCTGTTATTTCTACTCCATAAAGTGTTCTGTATGGATTCCATTTAAATGTGCAGTGCATCTTAGAGTATTTATTCTCACTTTACTACAATCATCCTATCTGTCCTCTCTCCAAGATGACCCCACTGTGCAGGGACTGGACAAGTCTCGGCATCTACAAACTGGAGAGATGATCATAATTGTCGTGGTCCTGGTCATGTGGGCAGGTAAGTTTGCAGATGTGTGGTGTTCAGTCACAAAGAACATGAAAAAGTGGGGCTGGGTTGGAGGTGGTTTGCAGAGTGGCAGCAGAGTCAGATTCAGGATCAGCTGGTTTGGTATGAAGCTATCGCTTACATTTAGATATTATTATCCTGACAGGAGATTTAGCACTGTCTAATACACCGCAAAGCTTTAAATGTTAATGAACAGCAGTTCACACACACAGTAGGTGAGGTATAATAACCTGTTTTGTCAGCATCAGTGATGAAAAGTGATTTTGCACACCTGACAGAGGTCTCACATTGTAGGCAATCTTGTAGTTACATAAATACATTGACACACAATGCAGTAGATCAATAGAAAAGATCTCAGAATAAAAGTATGGCACACCAATCAAGTCTAAGCTAAAGTGCAGAAATGTGAGTTTGTCTGTCTGAAAACTAAATCTAACAACTGCACAGCAGTGTCAAACCAACATCACACTTTTCTGAGCATTCTCTTCTTCTGAGGTGCTCCTTTGAAGTAGTGCACTGATTAATGAAGTGTTCAGGCACAATGAGAAGTGGCATATCATACAGGCAGCTAGGAGCAGGGCTTCCCACCCACGGGGACCGGAGTGCGATGTTAAATAATACTAATGAGAGAAACCAAGGTAACACTGAAGCTGTGAGGAGTGGGAGTGAAAGAACAGAAGGACCCCATGTGGCGTATTTATAACAGACTGCACATTTGTTGCCAGTCAAATTTAAAGTCAGATTTACTTGATTCTCTTCTTTTAATTTGTTCATTTAGAAGTGAAACTGCTCAAAAAAAGAAAGCACTTGATTATATCAGTATAACACAAAGTCAGTTAACTTCAGGGATATCCGTCTGTCTAGTTTGGAAGCGTAAACCACTATAATATTCCTCCGGACAATTTTTTTATATATATTTTTAGTTTTTGCTAGAGAAGTAAACGAGGTGCGAGTGGCAGGCCTGCCCGTTCTGGCTTTCTCTGGCGAACGCCAATCAAGCTACATGGTGCTGATCTGTGAGCACAGGTCCCAAAGGACACTGGGTCTTTATGCCACCCTTATAGTCTATTTCTATGAGTTTGGTCAGAAACATGCACATGAGCAGCCTGCTGGAGGTTATTGTGTATGCTCTGGCAGAGCTCCTCCATGCACAGAGGAGCAAATCCCTGTCCTGCCGCTGGGTTGACACTCCTCCACGGCCACGTCCAGCTCTCCTTATGAAGCTGCCCATCTGTTGGTAACTCCTTCACACTTTTAGACTGTGCTAAGAGGCACAGCAGAAACTTCTTGTGACAGCATGTGTGGATGTGCCACCCTGGAGGAGCTGGATTATATGTGTAACCTGAATGCTCTGCAGTTACTATCTCACACTACCAGAAGTGACAAGGGCAGAAGCAAAAAGCAAAACTAGAGAAAAATCAGGTCAGGAGGGATGAAGGGAGAGCAATGGTCTGTGGCCACCACCTGCAGAACTATTCTCTTTTTTGAGGTTACCTTGTTGGTTCCTCCCCAGCGCACCCATTGTCACTTTCATTTGCACCAGAGAGCAGGTGAAATGGATTCATAAAGATTTATGCTTTCTGACTGGAGAGATTAATATCGCTGAGGTTTAACTGACTTTCTTATACTGCGATGATCAAGTGTTCCCTTAATATTATACTGTTATACTTTAGTCTGTGGCTGTATTGATAAAATAATGAAATGATTTTTTAAATATAGTGATATCTTATCAACTATATTGTATAACATTTTAATGTAGTAAGCCACTCTTGTTTAAAACATGCTTAAAGTGTAATGAACAACAACCATCAGCCTTAAAAGGCTGTGTAGCTGAAGTTTTTAATGAGGAAAGTAACTTTACGTTTTGTTTGCACTTTTAAAAACATTCAAATTAACTGAAATGTAAACCATTTGAAACATTTTCTCAAATTGCACAAACACCACTGCTATTCAATAATGAAACAAGTGCAAATATAGGAGTAGCTGCTAAAGCATCCTTCCTGCTGCAGAGACAATAACATGTGGCTACAATATTGTAGACGACTTAGATGATGCATGAATAATAATTTAATGAATTCTACTATGCGTCTCAGTACAGCTCTGTAACTCATTACCAGAACTGTATATCAGTTTCTGAATATTTAATAAAAGCGCTCCCATAAAAATTCATGACCTCAGTGAAGCAAGGAAGATAATTGAGAATATACAGTACTTATCCAAATTGGAGGCAAATCTGCATCTGGTGGATTTAGCAGTAAAAAGAAAGCAAACTGTATGGGGAATAACTCTCCTCCAAGCTTTGAGATAAAGGCTCAACCATCACCCCCCTGTGGGAACAAAATTCCATTATCCACATGGCATTTCGACACATACCGTTAGAGGAAGTGGTGACATGACGGTGATTGACAGCTGCCTCATGACTGAATTCCTATCCTCTTTTGTGTGTGTTGCAAATGTGCCCCTCTCTCACCTCCTGGCAGCTGTTATTGCCCTATTCTGCCGGCAGTATGACATCATCAAGGACAACGACTCCAGCAACAATAAGGAGAAGGCCAAGCCGTCGTCAGAGAGAAGCACGCCTGAGCACCACAGTGGAGGACTGCTGAGGAGCAAGGTGAAATCTCTGAATTCAAGCCACACGCAGCCAGGAATCTCTGAATGAACACCAGCCTCATTCAGATGTATACCGTGCATACATCCAAGTAGAGTCTCTCTATGCAGACCATACATATTGCTACTGTGTATTACATTTCTCTGACAAAAGTTTATTTTTTCTCTCCCTCTCTTGCCATCGTAGTAGTGTACTTAACAGCGTTGTGCTGAAATTTTCCCTGAGTTGATGTGAAAATTAATATACTATCAGAAAACCAATATCCTGACTCACACGGATCTAATAAATTTCCACTGGAGGAACAAATCATACATTTCTCTGTCAGTAACTGTCCAATATTTACACACACAAAAAATATACAAACCTGGTTGTGACACAAAAATTGTTGCTTGTATAATAATTCAAAGTGGTTTTTTTTGCTTAGGAGACTCACTGGTCATTCAAAAATTAAGTCCATGCCTTGAAAAATACGGAAATAAAGCACTGGCAGAGCAGTGCCTCAAGAAGCAGCGGTCTGTAGTGGGCAGATTAATGCAGTTAAGGCTTAGTAGTGAGGCTGTGACCAATCAATTATCAAGGTCTTTTGCACTGTGAGGTTTGACCTAAAGCAAAGATTTAACATCGCTACATATTGAGTTCTCTTATCTTTATTAGGTAGTTGAAGGTGTTGGGTTTTTTTTGTGTCAGAAACCTTGAAACAAGTTCTCTTCCTTAGATTCAGTCACCGGTGCACTTGGTTCACTCTCAAACCAACAAAAGTCTTAAAGTGTTCTATTATTAATACAGTGACACCATGGACGTCTCTGCATAAAGACAGAACGGGGCCACATTTTGACAATCCTTTAAAAAAGCACAACATTAGCTATTCATTTTTAAAGTTAAAAAAGCCCCGACTGTAACTAAGAAATATATGTTTAAAATGTCTTATATTATTGTTTTAATATTTCTTGATACTGGTCAAGTGATACAGCTCTAAATATATATTATTAAAATGTGTTGTTTTGTATAAGACAGTGCAACTACAGTGAGCGAGCAGTGGCTTGCAGCATACTGTATAATCCAACAATGTCCGAACAAAATACACAGTATTGAATGCAACAGTAGACACAGTTGCAGGAAAACATTTGTTAACCCTTATGGCGGATCCCTTATTCCCTAAAGGGTTGCCATAGCAGATACAGTAGCAGCACCAGATGCTCTTCCTGTTGCAAGCTTCCCATTGATTGGGGCTTGGGTCCAGTACAAAGAGCACACAAGCTTGTGCCCCTCCTGAGGTTAGTTTGTGTCGCCTGTGCCCCTCAAACTGGGGATCTTTCATGTATCAGGAAAATGTACTAATCACTACACCATGCATTAATATGACCTAGAGCATAATAAGATTTTCAAGATAAAGAGTGTCTGCTGCTTTTCAATTTTTCATATTACTGTCCCCACATTTTACAGAAGCTACAATGGAAAAATATATATGATCAAAGCATTACTTTATTGTACAAAAAACAGCATGACTGATAATTGTCGTGTTTCTTTTGCAGTTTCACCCTTCTGTGCCATCAATCAACATCATTGAAGTTTGAGAAGAAGGAAGCCAAACTTAAAACCCTGTCTCTTCTAGGATCAGTGACCTTTCTCAATGATGGGGGGAATGAAAGTGGAGAAAAGGAATACGCGTATATGAATATATGGGCCTTCTGTTGGGCATCAACAGTGAAAAAAGTATTGACAATATACCTGCATGCACCCAGCATTTGTAGGAAAACACAACCCAAAACTACAGACACACTCTGAAGTCCATCTAGTAATCCTATAGAAATCAACACACAATGCCTACACAGAAACACCACACAGTTACTGCAAAATCCTCCTCCTGCGGGTTTATTGTACATAGATTAATGTTAACCCATGGTGCAGTTAACATTGATGTCTTTGCCAGGTGCTTGGTATATTATTGCAATACAATAAACACAATATGACCTATCATCTCTGGGAAGCCTGTCTTAGTGACTTTAAATACGCAGTGTATTTTTGATATTGGCATGCGCAATTAGATACCACATTCACATGTTATAGAGAAGTGCAAATAGTGTTAAAAACTGCCTGATCACAAATGTATATCATTTTATGAATAGAATGAGTAGCCTAATAAGGAGGGAAAGCAAATACATGACTCTAACTTTAATTTGTAAGAACTTAAATCGCTACATTTGTTAGTTTTTCCCCACATTATTAAAATTAAACTGCCATCATCTGAATAACAATGTATCTTTTTCATACTTCATGTAAAAAAAACATCTCTGTACATACATTCATTTCCTAATAAAGTTGCATGCAAGTAATTTGCGTGTAGAATAGCCTTTAATGTGCATTCTAAGTTAGATGCCCAAAAATGGAGAAATAAACATGGTTGCAGTACAGTAAAGCTCTTAATGGTTTTATTTTTTTTTTTAACGAGCATTTAGAAAGGGGCACTGCCATTTATCATCCAGTGTTTGATTTTACATCTTGTACATTTACTGCAAATTGTACATGTATTTTCTAAAGTGTAAAATAAACATTCTTTTGAAAGTCCCATTACACACTTAAAGCTAATCTAATGAACGTTCTCTCACTGAAATGCATAAATCACTTTAACGATGCACAAATTGCACTCTGACACATAAAATGCTTTTCAAATGTTGCAAAGATGCCTGGTGTGCATTAAACGGGGGCCAAGACGTACACTCAAAGTGCATTTCATGCACAAATTGCTTGGCAAGCTTCTTCACAAAAAGTGTTTTAATCCAAGCAATGCTCTCCAAGAGCAACAAATTAGCCCATTATTAATGTGGAAGCCAAAAATTAAACCGGTTTCCTGACTTCCAGGTGCAAAATGTGCACACTGCTTGAAAATTTACGCATTCATATATATATTCTGCAATAACAGTATATCTAATACCTCTGTAAAACGCTTCGAGGCTGGTTTCTTGTCTTGAAAAGTGCTGTGTAAATACATTTTGCTTACTTGCAGCATCAGTCAAAAGCTTGGACACATTCTCATTCAATGTTTTTTTCCCCCTACTTTGCAAATTAACACTGAAGTCATCCAGACTATGAAGGAACACGTAAGAAATCATGTAGGAAACTTAAAAGTGCTAAACAAAGGCACCTTTTACTTTGATTGTGGCTTTCCACACTTTTGGCATTCTCTCAATCAGCTTCATGAGGTCATCACCTGAAATGGTTTTCCAACAGCCTTGAAGGAGTTCCCAGAGGTGCTGAGCACTTGTTGGCTGCTTTGCCTTCACTCTGCGGTCCAGCTCATCGCAAACATCTTAGTTGGGTTTAGATCAGGTGATTGTGGAGGCCAGGTCATGTGACGCAGTACTCCATCACCCTCTTTCTTGGTCAAACAGCCCTTACATAGCCTGGAGGTGTGTTTGGGGTCATCAACAAATGATGGTCCCACTAAGTGCAAACTACTGAAGATGGGATGTCATGCTAGTTAAGTATACCTTGGGAATAAATCACCAACCGTGTCAGCAGCAAAACACCCCCATACCATCATACTTCCTGCTCCATACTTCATGGTGGGAGCTACACATGTATGAACTATCGTCTCACCTTTTCTACATCTTACAAAGACATGGCATTACTCGATAGCGCGTGCATAACACGCATGACCACAGATGCCTGTCTCCCTTGAATGGGTGTCCTTGAATGTATTTTTCATTGTATACTTGTGCACAGTGATAAAGTTGAATCTAATCTAATCTGGAATCAAAGATCTCAAATTTGGACTCATCAGACCAAAGGATAGATTTCCACTGGTCTAATGTCCATTCTTTGTGTTCCTTGGCCCAAGCCATACTCTTCCTCTTGTGCTTCTTCCTTAAAAGTGGCTTCTTTGCTGCAATCCAGCCATAAAGTCCAGATTCATACAGTCTTCTCTGAGCAGCTGATGCTGAGATCTGTGCTCTTATCTGGCTGCTAACTGATGAACTTATTCTGTGAAGCAGAGGAAACTCTTGGCCTTCCTTTCCTGGGGCGGTCCTGATGAGAGACAGTTTCACCACAACATTTGATGGTCTTTGTAGCTGCACTTGGGGAAACTTTCAAAGCTCTTGATATTTATCAGAGTGTCTGAACTTCATTTCTCAAAGTAATGATGGACCGTTGTTTTTCTTTACTTAGTTGAGTAGTTCTTGATATAAAATGGATCAGAACATTACTCAAAAAGGGCTATTCACTCATACCAACTCTGCCTCTTCACAATACTACCGAATGATGCTCTCAAACACATTACAAGGGCAAAAAATTCAAGAAATTAACTCTTGATACGCCACAGCTGTTAACTGAAAGTCATTCCAGGCGACTACCTCATAAAGCTAAATGAGGAAATGCAAAGATGTGCAAAGCTGTCATCTAAGCAAGAGGAGCCTACTTTGAAGAATCTAAAATATAAAACACATTCTGGTTTGTTTAAAACTTTTTTGTTTCCTAAATAATTCCATGTTTTTAGAGATTCCAAACCTCAGACCTCAACTGTTAATATGATCTTACTTAAGTTTCTACTTGAGTTTGTGATTGCTTCTCCTTATCACAAGCCACCTTTTATAGTCTTAAATCCACACACTGTTGTTTTATGATAGGTTTAAAGACCAGAGGAAGCTGTCTTGCTACAACTGGGATGGTGATATCATGTAATGGACACTGGCAAGGATTTGGAGGAGATAAAGTCATGTCTTGAGTCAGCGTGACAAATGGCTGTCCTGAAGCTCTTTTTTGATGTAATAAGACAAAAGCACAATAAAAATCTATGGATTTGTGTCATAATCTGAGACTGCACATTACATTCACACAGCAAACAGAGCAGTACCCACCAAAGCTGCTTTTATTCACTGATTTAGGTGACCAAAAATAAAAAATAACAAAAAAAAAAACGTTCCTTCGATGGCCAATTGAGTTTGGCTTCAAAAACAATTCACTCCCCATCTCATGTTAAAATGCAGGATCATTCAGCACAAATAAACATGTTTACAGTGCGGTACGAATTGCTTTTGTCTCCACACCTGATTTCTTGACTGACAGGTAGATGCCAGCACCGACAGCTTTAGCTAGCTTCTGCTAGGTTTCACTTTTACTAGTGGTGGTACTGATGGTTGTTAGACCATATTTATTTGCAAGTATTTTTCACGTATCACTTTTTAGAGAGCGTCTGTGCCATGCATCCACACTATGGATGTCTATGGATGCAGCTCGCCTACCAAGCCACCCAGGATTAGCTAACCTCTTCCAAATACCTCCAAATCATTGAATGAGCTGTCAGTTAATGCACATAAAATAGCTCTATCTGTGGTTGCTGTTAATTATAAACAACCTAATTGGTTAAAATGGTCACTATTAAAGCTTACAGCAGCTCGGAACAGTTGGCTAACTCACCACCAGCTGCTACATTTATCTATAATGAGCCTCAAGTCTTGAGACTGTCTGCTGCAGTACTTCACAGAAAAAATTCAATGAGCCATTTCATCTAGCCTTTAAACTAGAATGTTCCTAATCAAAAATGTAATTACACTGAAGTATCTAAGAATACAGTGCATCTTAAAATAGAAAGAGATTACAGTGTCCTGGGGATTAATAGGTAATATTGCATTCCCTCTTAACTCACTCTCAGTGCAGCACAGCAGACAATTTTTATTAGTTGTCCAGGTGATTTATGGGCTTTTAGGGCCAAGTGGTTAGATTTTAGATGTGATTCAGAGATCCAGCGATAGTGTGGCTATAAATAAATAAAATCTATATTTTAAAAAAGAGTTTGCATTGGAGTCTACCTTCATTATTGTATAACTTGGTCCCATCTTTCCAACATTAGCTCTCTCCTGTCCGTAACCAAAATAGATGGGCACTGAAGCGCTACGGCACAAATTTATAGGAACCCTGCTGAGGAAAAAGGTTTGTTTCAAACTGTTTCTACTGTGTGTTCCAAAACTCTATTTTTACAAATACATTCATGATGGTCCCACATGCGCACTGCATGTACATGAATAGGAAAAGCAAAAGTTCACAGGCATGCACCGAAAAGCCTGCACATTCACATGAGTAACTGCAGCAGTAAATGTGCTGAAAATGAAATGCAGGTTACGGCCCTCCCTGTGATAACAATCTCAGCTGCAGTAAAGTGTCAGCCTATCTGACCTCTACAAGCTGGTCTCTATAGAGTCTCAGTATCAAACGGTACAACCATTACCAACACCTTATCAGTGACTAATTAGCCATTACAAAATTGTGTTAAATGGGCTACTAGCAATCGATTACACACTTATGAATACTAAATGAGTTGTTCATTGCCATATCCCAGGGCACAAAGGACAGATATGACATTGGTAGTCAACATATCCCTCCCAAAGTTAAACAAGAATTTCAAATTTGGAATGACTGCTTAGCTGTCAAGTGTAATATTTTGTGGTGCAGAACTAAATGAAAAGCAGGCAGGAGGGAAAGCTTTCTTTCTCTACATTATGTGACCCTAAGATCTAGAGGTGATTTGGATTACTGCTCAGGAAGCAAAACAATGACAGAGCACTTTTAACTGCAGGCTATTTACTGCTGCTATTAAAAAAAAAAAAAAACCCTCTGGGGACGAGATTGACT
>VUQK01028717.1:1928-12811 GCA_015106715.1 Bujurquina vittata | reverse complement strand
TGCATGGGGAAAATCCCCCCCCCCCCCCCCCTTCCTGCAAAGCGGCCGAACCTGCACCCGAGAGCGCAGGAGAGAAAGTAGCAGCAGCAGCAGCAGAAGAAGAGGAGGAGGAGGCGAGAGCAGGGGGATCGCAGCCTTCATCAGAATTTATTTTCTTATTACATGGCGCAAGGGCTATACAAACGGGACCGTCCTGGGTGCGATACTGCCACGGTGAATTTGGATATCCAAGCAGCAGCAGCAACACCATCCTCCTCCATCCACCGAAGAAGCATCCTCAGTTGCGGCGGCGCCCACACCGACTCCTCATCCTCCTCCTGCCGGCTCCATGTCGAGTGATGGTCGGCTTGCCTTGCTGGATGCTCCCCGCTCTCTCCGGATCGTCGACGACCGAACCTCCTCTGACCGCAGACCCCCATTTTCGGCGGAAACCTCCCCAGAGCTATAGGGCTACATATGGAAACTGGGGATCAAAATTTTAGGAAAAAGGAAAATCTAAGCGGTTAATTTCATTTTTTTTTTGTTCGGTTTCTCTCTGTTTTGCTTGGTTTTGCGCCTGCTAATGAATTAATTTAGTCGTTGAGCCTTGATTTCCTCATTCCACCGGGTTGATTTGTGAGAAGCCAGATTTGCTTTTAACCTCACAACAGGCTGTTATAAAACACCCAGGGAATTGCTTTTATTTCCTCTCGACAGGACTCGAATCGGTCCATTTGTTTACTCTCTGCTGTCACCACTAATATGATAGATTTGCCTGCTGTCCTCCGTTTCCTTCCCCGGTTTATTATCGCCTTGTTTCCCCCCTCTTTTGACTAATAAGATCCACTAGAATACTATTAATAACAATAAGTCTTTAGAATAGCTATATTTCTGAATTATTACTAGTAAACGCGATGTTATAGCCTTTGACTAAAGTAACTCACTGTAAAAGACGTATTGAACTGCTGTACTTTAAACCTGCCATTACTCCAACACCGCCCCCCCCCCCCAGTCGTCTCTTTGCTCCATTTGAGCTCATGTAAATTCAGCTCTGTGCTTATAGCTGTAATCTCTACAAGTCAACAAACAGGTTTTTTTTTTTCTGTCAGGCCTGTACAGAATAAGCCACACTTTTGGTTTTAAGCCCATCTCAGCTACTCTGGGCTTTAATGAACCCCCCACAGATCTGTTATTAGTCCCATTTGAAGCTGTTCTTGCTGCAAGTGGCTCTACTGTTGGGCTCCATCTGCAGCTCCAGGCCTGCTGAGGTGCTCTCATCCTCTGCATACCTAATTTTTGTCCAATCTTTTTGGCTGTGAAAGTAAAAACAGACAGAGAGGAGAGACTTCACTGCCTCTTCCTCTCCCCCCCCCCCTACAGACAGCCTCAGTTTTTCTCTTGTTTTGGTCCTCACCCAAACGCAACCATAAGGTTCCTACCGCATCCTCCGCCTCCTTCTTCCCTCTCCTTCCGCTCGAGTATATCCCGTTTTTTCGGTTTGATTTGGTCCCGCAAATTTTCAAATATTTACTTCCTATACATCAAGAGGAAAGGGGGTCCCCCTTTCATGGAATGCGGAAACATGGGTCTGTTCGACCGCGGAGTCCAGATGCTGCTGACCACGGTGGGCGCCTTCGCGGCCTTCAGCCTCATGACCATCGCGGTCGGCACGGACTATTGGCTGTACTCCCGCGGCGTCTGCAGGACCAAGTCCATGAGCGAGAACGAGACCAGCAAAAAGAACGAGGAGGTGATGACCCACTCGGGCCTGTGGAGGACGTGTTGCTTAGAAGGTAAGAGCAAAGTCGGTTCTTCTTCACAGGAAACTTTTCCCGCGTGTTCATTTGCGTGCGTTTGAAGCTGTCAGTGGACTGCTGGAGCCGATCCGCTTTTGACGTGCTTTTATTTCACTGCAATTCACTGCAAACGGCGTTTAAAGGCCAAAAAAAAAAAGACTTCTTGGCACCCTCATTACTTCTTTTCTCATGAGAGACAATCTGATTGGAGGGCACATGTTGAAATGCAACACGTGACCTGGTAGCTCGCAGGTGACACATGCAGCTTATGACGGCTTTGCGCGACACACAGGCTGCAACTTCCAGCAGGGTGAAGCAGGTTTCTGTGAAATAAACCCAAAGGGCTACAAGTGTGTGCAACAAGGAGAACAATCCCAATTCCGTTTCTTGTTCTAATTTTTTTTTTTTTTTCTAATTTGTGGACAGTTTTAGTTTTCATCTCTTTAATGAATGATGGTTTGAAATGACATGCATCTTGCCAAGGTTGCAGCAGAGAGACACCGCTCGCGGATAGCAAGGCCCAGAAAAGTTAGATGAAGATCACAAAAAGTAACTTGCCACGTTAATGGTGACTGAAAGCTTGTTTAGGTCAATCTGATCAGTTTCAAGCTTTGAAAGAAGCTCTTGTAACTTTTGTCTAGTGTTTGTTTTATTGGATGGGGGAGCTTCTTCTTGGCTGTAATACAACAATGTGACAGAAAATTCACCTTAACTGGAAATAAACCCTCCCAGAAAACACTTATATAAAAACCACAAAACCTAAAATGTTGCACTTCAGTGGTTAATCTTGGTGTTTAGCTCCTGCGGGCAGGCTGAATCAGGTTCCGGTTGCATAAAAGTCACCCACACCAGTCTGGAACTGTTTATTCAGTCCGACTTTAGAGTTTAAATAATAAATTAATGACACCTTTGCAGGCTGTAGGTGGAGATGAACCTTCATCATATATCACCCTGATTTATTGGCATGCCAATACACCGGTCTAACCCTAATTACGGGAAGATGCAGGGGACCTGTACCTTTAAAGAGGACGTGACGCCGGGGCAGCACGTTGGACAGAGTGTGAGGCCGCAAAAGTCGAGGTGGAGTCACGTCCGTCAGCAGGCCTGACCTGCCTGACAACCCTGATGATGGCAGAGCTGCCTGTCACGCAACCTTTGACCTGCCCGTGCCCGGTACTTTCTGAGATGTCAGACTGCCTCACGTCGTGAGTGCAGGTTTTCCAGACGACCTCGAGCGTCTGCCCTGTCAGACTTCGGCGGCGTGTTTCCTGTCATGCCCCAGTGGATGCAGTGGGTGCTGACTTGGAGTGAGGCGCTGTAACCTTGCGAGGTCACAGAGCATTACAAATCTGCTCATCTTCTTAGCTGTGAGCTCCTGAAAGGCTGCAGTGTTTGACTTCATGCTCCTCTGTGCTGTGATAAGCAGCACAAAGTTTAATAAGGAGAAAATTTAAAGCCGCTCTAATCAATATCTTTATAATAACTATGATAAAAGCGACAGTGTGAAGGAGGTCGCTCGCGGAGTAGGGATGAATTATCGACCAAAATCTACAGCTTTGCTCAGCTTTACAGAGCTTTAAGGGGAGTTTAAGGCCATTGTGTTGATGTTGAGTCCACTCACTGCCCTCATGGCATTGTTCTCTGCACTATCTGCTCAGTACCAAGCAGCAGGGTGTAAGAGACTGAATGGAAACGAGGTGGAGGAGACCAAAAACAGAGCACAAAACAAGGGTGGAAATTGGAAATTTAATTAGCTGGATAAAAACACAACTCCAAAGGATTTGCACATTGCTGTGTAACAACTGGATGCAAAAATAAGCAACTGTTTCCTTACATCAAGTTTAACGGCTGGTGTAAGGTTCAAAGAAAAATAGAAGCACGTCGGCGCTTTGAATGTTTTTTGAATGTTTGCACACAAAAATAACTTTTGGATCATATTTAAAAATATGTGTTTTTGCTTTGAAATTGTTACTTTGTCATGTTTAAAAAAGGCTCTAAACATGCCTTTTTTTCCCCTGCTGTGGCCATTTTAACATCTCCATCGCTGGCGATCAATTCGCTTTTGAGTTTGTTCGGTTTTTGGGGCGTGGGGGGCATTTCTGATTTGGCTTTCTTCTGATTTTTGCTGTTTCAAAAAAATGATCTTAAATGTTTCTGTGATTGTTGTAGCTTTATTTCTGTGTCAAAGTACTTCTTTTAAACCAAAACACAATCTTTCCCCAACATTAAAGGTTCCCGCTACCTTCGCCTAACCAGTCCCTTAACATTTGCTAGCGTAGCGTAGGGTAAGAGACAAGCAGTCTGTACTGCAGTCAGTTTCTTAAGGAGCAGAAAATGAATTTCAGTTTAAGCCGTTCAACATTTGCTTGTTGAAGCTGGTGATTTGCTGCTTTTTTGTAACAAGAATCTGAATAGCTTTGGGCTTTTAGCTCTTTTTGCCTTTGTTGAAACCTAAAGTAAGAGGTATTCTATGCTTGTTCTAACAAAACTGAAAGTATTCCGGAGCTTTATCTGTAATTTAAAAAAAAAAAAGATCAATTTGTGCGTGTGCTAAAATGTAGGTAGTTGCCCAATTTCTGGTGCAAAAAGTCAAATATTTCACTCAGAAGATGAAAACTGAAGTAAAGTTCAAGTGGTTTAAAGCAAGACTGCAGGAGTTACGCTGCTGTTTGTGTGAATGTGCCCTCAAAAACAGCTTTATTTGGTGCACAGGCCTTCGTCTGATCACAGCATTTACACCTCAGCTCTCCCTGCAAATCTGCTCAGGTGCCGACATCAGAAAGCTCCGGTCTCACCAACATGACTCGAGATGTGAGGGAAAAGAGCTCAGTCCACCTTCCACTGAACACTGACACAATGATTACATTAGTGGACGTAGGACCACAGTTACAGCTGCAGTGTAATTGTGACAGTGACTGGCCTTTATCCCTGCCAGGCCATTATTTCATTGGCAAACAGAACAGCAGTCACGATGAAAAAACATCACGCTTTAGACTTGCTGTGTGTGTGTGTGTGTGTGTGTGTGTGCTTCTTTTGTATTAGCACAATGCGCCTCTTCCTTTGAATCCAGGATCAAAATGGCAGGAAATAAACCCAGATTTGTCATTTGTGATTCATGAATGATCCCCGGCCCAAAAGAGGCAGGCGAGTGGAAAAAGGGGGCCACTGCATTTACTCAGCGGGGTCAGAGTCATTTAAATTCTAATTCAAATGACTTCCTGCTCAGGAAATTGGGTCTTAAAAAGAGAGTACATTTAATTATAGGTAGTTTGAGCAATTTTAAACCAAAAACTGTGGGGGGAAATTGAAAAATAGGAAAGTACAGAGCGGATGCAGCTGGGGAGAGGCAGCGATAAGCAGCAAACCCTGCCTTGTTTCAGCACACAGAGAGTCAGGAGGAGAGATATCAAGTTTAACATTTCAGATGTTAATTAGGCTTCAATTTGTAGCTCTGCTTCATTAATTCAAAGTGCCAAGATGGATAGCATTCATGGTTCCCCAGCTCCTCTTAAGTGAACCGGTGATCAGGCAGCGGCTGAGGCTGCAAATAGTTGGAGTGGTGGCTGCATCCTCCTTGCAGCAGTGAATGCAGACTGTGTTTGGCAGCTCAGTATCCCACACATTCTGCTCACAGAGTGGATGCAGGTAGGCGACGGCTTGTGTTTGTGTAACAGCTACTGATGAGGAGAACCTGTGAAAAAGCAAAATGGGAATACCCACACTGGGTGCACTTCGACCTCTGCTCCGCTCGCTGCTTGTCAAGAGAAACACAGAAATCTTTCTCCCGTGGATCTACGTAAAACCCATCATTTATCTTCATCTCTGTATGAAACCGTACAAGGATGCTTTAGAGATTTATGCTGGCTAAAATGCACAATCTCTATTCTTGATTTAGCAGATCTGCGCTTTTCGTCTCTAAAGCTGAACCAATCAGTTGATCAAGAGTGTTTTCCAAATTCATATAAACTCGGATTGCTTCAGATTTGAGGATTTGCTGCTCTTCTTTCTCAGAAATTGATTTTAACTCTTGTTTGGACATAAAAAAAAATTGCCAATTTGTCGCCACTTCTTCTCATCAAACTGAAGTGAACCCAAAATAATGCAGAAATGGATGCTGCCTTCTTGCACCGGTGATGCCGTTGTCCATTTGCGTGCTCCTCCGTTGTTCCCATAATCCTTTAATTGGGAAGTCATTGTTCTGACTTTGGTATGCTCATAGGCGTTTAAAGGAATGTGGAAATGACATGGACAACAGTTATAACATCATACATAAGCCATTTGTCAGCCTCTTGCCCCATGACAGCTGGGATAGGCTGCAGTTTGTGCTGGGTTTATTTCTGATTCCTATTTTGATGTCTGCATCATTCCAGCTTGTGGATCTTTAGTTTTATTGTACGGCATGATTTTAGCTCAGGTTTCTCTTTAGGTTCACAGCGTTTTCAGTTTCCTGTTAAGATGGTTTTCAGTTTTGCATTCTTGGTTTTTATTTAGCTTCATTTATTCTCCTGAGCTGACTTTTTTTTCAGTGTTCGGTTTTTCCCGAGCTGTTCCTCCCTCTAGTTCATTTCTGTCCTCCGGTGTTCCTTTGAGTCTGTCTTTATGTTGAGCGTAAGTTTTGTTGTCTCCGTGCTCAGTCGTGTATTTTGGGATTTTTGGCTCCCTGCTCGAGTGTCTTGTATTGGTTTTTACCGCCTGCCTGTCTGATTATGCCGAATACTTTCACCTGTGCCTGGTTCTCTTCCTTTGTCCGATCCCCAGTTTGTCATCATTGTACATGTTTTTGGGTTCATCTTTGAACTGACTCTTAACAATATGAACTTCAGGCGGCAGGGGGCAAAGCCCCAAAACCAGATCTGCACCGCACAGTCACTACCCCAGCAGCACGGGTTGGCAGCATCTATTTCAGCAACATTTTGGCTTCACTTCTGGTGAGCAATGATGTCATCCTTATTTATATACAGTCTGTTTTCAGACAGGCACAATAAAAGCATCACATTAGGAGCCTGACCAGAAGCATTTTCATGCTTTTGTCATTGAGATGATAAATAGTTAATTGTTAATTAGCTGCTGCGCTGTAATTTAGACTTCAACTCCAAATATTTTATTAACACATCAAACTGGAGTTATAGTAATAAAACTAACGTGCATAAAACAATTAGAAAATGACAATTTTATAAACAGATCAAAAAGGCAGATTTTGCCAAACTCTTAATTTATCAATTTATCAATGCGCAACCTGAGGAGAGAGTCTGAGGCTGATAGCTTTTAATCATGTGATCGACAAGTTCCCAAATGTGTCTGCAAGGAGGAGAACTTCAGGGAAATGCAGATGATTTCGCTGCAGATCCTGTGCTTTTGCATGCACAGAATGCACCTTTTTACGTCACAGTGAGACTATTATAATCAGCAAAATTCCTAATGGGTATGACTAAAGGTCAAACGGGACAGTTTGGGATGCGTCACTCTGTTAAAAGCTCTCTGGGGATGGACCGCCTGTCCTCAGATTCTTGAGATTTGATTGGTTCCAGAGATATCAGATGATTTGTTGTTGGACCCCCTGAGGAGACAACTTTAACTGGAACGATGTCATAATCAGCCAGCACATTACAGCACAGTTACCAGTTATGTCATCACACGGATAACACAAGCTGCAATGATGAGTAATAATTGATTAGTTGTTTGAGCCTCACTTTCTTTTTTTAAAGAAAGCAAACGGTCGCTTTTTCCAGCTTTTTCACTCTGAGGATTTATTTGTGTGTTATATTTTTGTAAATGGAGTGTGTTGGTGCTTTGGGATGAGATAATCCTCAGTACAGGACTGTCATTATGATTTAGGCTGTTTCTAGGGCTAAACAGTAGCTTTAATGGCTTTAGAAGATTGTGAAGGATGGTTTGAGATGTATAACAGAGAACAGGCAGATTAATTGACCACTATCCAGATTTTTTCTTCTATTTTTACATTTTGCGCATTATAACTCGAGAAACCTTTTAGCATTAGCATGAAAAGAATTATTAGTTAGAGCATATATGAAAACATATTGATGCGGCACATTTCCAGGAGCTTCCCTGCAAAAGTTTAGATTTTTATTTGCTCCGTGTCCGTCTCCCTCCAGATTTTGATCCCGTATCAGTTTTGCAAACTCGTTCAGGTTAAGCTGGGGCTTGATTTGGCTTTTAGCTGTTTGATTTTATTCTGACACTGTTGTAGTTCTTATCGGTCGTCTGCTGTTCAGCCTTAAACCTGCACTAAAAGTTCACACACACACACACACACACACACACAGATGTGGCTGCAGACAGTGTGGGTGCAGAGAGAGATTCAGCTGGTGAAGCATGAACGGTGCAGAGTAAACATGCGTGATGCGGATGAATTGGTCCCTGGAGGCCGCCACTCCTCCGTCCTATCTAGCATGCCCGTAAAAAACCGCCTCTGCGCCCCCCACCCCCCCACCCCCTGTGTACGTCACTCCTAATCTGAGCCATTCATCTTCATTACAGCGCCACCCTCAGGCTCTACCGTAGCTTCAGGATGAAGACACTGTGTAGGAAGAGGCGTTGAAGAGAAATGGCGGACGTCATGATGAAGGAGGGCCACATTTTTCTTCTGTGCATGGAGCTGAAGAAGTCTAGTCTAAGAGTGTTCGTTGTAGCTGTGTCCAGACCACAAAAGTTAAAACGCAATAACTTCGGGCTGCAAGGGAAAGTTTATTCACGCGCTCTGCATCCATGCTACTTGTGAGTTTGTACATGCTCACAACATAGCAAGTAAAATATTTACCTATTCGCCATCCTAATCCTGCCACTTTAACAAACTAGCATTTGCTAATTAGCAGCAAGTACAAAACACAGCTACATCATCAGGGAACCATGAATGTGTTTCGCAAGAACATTTTTGTGCCAGTTCATCCAGCGTTTGTTGAGATCAAGCAGCATCCTGTGGGGATAAAAGCCATCGCAGGAGTGGAAAAAAACAAAAAACTGCACTTGAGGCTGACTCCAAAAGCGAGTCAGCCAGACTCTCATGTTAAAATCTCCAGTTTTACAGTAGAAATAAGCATGTGTTCAAAAGCAGCTTTGACCTCCATGGATGGTTTCCCCTTCATAACAGCTGTATGGGGATCATTTCTTTAAATTCATTGACACAAGCAACTATAACCTATAGCTGTTACCTCCACTCGTCCAGCCCTTAACTGGGTCTCACGACAGTGTCAGTAATGTTGGATTTAATGCAGTTGTCTGACCAGTACTTTGTCTTGCTGTGTGGGACACATCTGGCTCTAGAACAAGCAACACAGCAAATCCACAAAGTTAAAGTGGAGGCTTGAAAATGTTATGAAAGCAGCGGGTGACATTCTCGACAGCCGGGTTCAGAAATCCGATTTCCATCAGCTGATATTAAAATGAATCCAGTGATCATTGGAATGGGTGCAGGTCAGGATGGCCATGACTCAGGCAGCAGAGAAGGTTGTCCTCTAATCGCAAGGTTTATGGTGTCAAAGGGCTCTTCAGCAAGGCACTGAGCCCCAAATTGGTCCCCAAATATCTGTGATGCCAGGTGTGTGTGTGTGTGTGTGTGTATGTGGGTAAAGATGCTATACACTCGGAGACCACTGAACCATTTTTTTTTCTAGTGGATTTTTTTTAGTCCTTTTTCATGTTCTGTATGTGACCACTGAACAAACTTCTTTCTTCTCTTTTGCTGTTAAGAGAAGACGCTTATTTTGGTGACTCGGGACACTGAAGTCCACTGGAATCATAATCATAGATGAAGAGTGCTTGTTATTGTCTCCTTTGAGCTGTAGTTTCATATTCAGCTTTGAGTCTTTTCTTTAGCTCTGCTCTCCTACTTTGCTTAACTGAGAGCATTTAGAAGAATAGCCACACAGCTCCTGTCCATCCCCTCAGATCACAGTTCACGCATTGTGATGAGTTTATGCATTTGCATGCGGGAGTATCTGTGTACTGCACATTCGTGCATTTGAAAACACGCGTGGGAGTGGTTCGTGTGCATATTGTGCATGTTTGAATGGTTATGTTTGCGCTCTCTGCATAGCACTGAGTAGGATGAGATAAAAGACGATAGCAGAGCAGAGTGGCAGAGAAGAGCAGGATTAGTCTCATAGTCCAATCAGATAAGGATTACCCTGCTGGAGCATGCCCACCCAGGCTCATGCTCCGGCCCTAAAGTGGCATTACACTGTATTATGACACCGATCCACTGTACATACAGCTGTATGGGCCGGATTACAATTACAAGTCGAGGGCAGCGTAGATGGAAGTGAATATGGCCACTTGGAGTAAAAACTGTCTCCTCCGACAGTATCACTCCTCTGGGCTGCCTCCCCCTTCATCTGATAACACACTGTGTAAAGTGACTGAGCTCTATTGCACTGCACTGTCACTGCTCTGCAGCCGGCGATGGATGGGCTTCATTTTGCCCTCACCGGAGCTCCACTGAGACTGCACACAGTCAGTGACAAACATGGCCATTTTATTGGTCTTCACCTTGCCCCCTCTATTGCCCACTAAGGCCAAATTACAAACCAGACATTATCAGGTTATATCTAAGCTGCAGACAGTCTAAGAACAGTACAGGACTCTGGCCTTTGGCTGTGATACTGTTACGGTTGTCATTTGTTATAATTGCTACAGTTTCAGCCGGCAGACTCAGATGTGAGTATAGAGTTTATTGATTACATGTCAGGCTGATGCCATTAGACAAATACAGCATGTCTGCCGTTCATATTAAATGTTACATTTTGTTTCATGATTGCTTCAAGTCTGTAGGTTTGTCCTTAGAGTACTTCTGGAAGAAACATTTTTAAGTTTGCTTTACACCTGGGGCTCAAAAAGTCATAGCAGTATATCAAGATCAAAGATAATGGGCCCAAAATGGAGTCCAAAGAAACACCAAGTAACTAAACTACAACTCCAGCCTCAGCTGACCCAGAACCAGAACCAGGCTGCTGAGCACATTCAGTGAAGAGGCTGCCCATTACTACTAAGAAGTCATTCTCCTACTTTTGGACCCCAGAAAATATATCTGTTCAACAAAAGTGTGTACTTATTTTTTATTTTTTTGCTTTTTTTGTTACCTTGAAACAATGC
>VUQK01028716.1:0-13340 GCA_015106715.1 Bujurquina vittata | reverse complement strand
AAATATCAATACAGTATATTACAATATTGATATTTTGGTATTATATATATATAGATATATATATATATATATCTATATATATATATCTATACCGAAATCAACAATAAAACATCTAAGTGGGCATGGCACTTTGTTATTGTAGAATTGCATCAATTTTTGTCATTGATTAATGTGTGTTTGGGGTCCTGCATAAACCAGTTTTGTATGTGAGCAAATAAGGATCAACTTCAAATGGCACACTTGTTTTTTTAACCTTTTTAAAAAATGAAATTAAAAAAGTGACTTTGCATTTTTGGTTGACGATTAAACATGAGAAGAGTAATGAACATGAACTAGATTTAACAGAGCACAGAAACAGCAGCTCTGATGTTTTCTGGGAAATGTCTTCAGTTCAGCAAACAAAGAAGTGTTTATGGGTTGATGAACGCCCTGGGTCTCCATGGCTTGTATGTTGTGTGACTTTTTAAGACTAATTCTGACTGGAGGGCCTTCCTCTGATGCATAGGAAGAGATGTGTCTTATGTCTCGGTTTTTTTTACCCCAAGTACTCAACATGAGCTTTGTCACCGCAGCCTAACAGGTAAAGAAAATAGCGCCATATCATCAGCAAAAACTCTCACTGACAGGTGACCTTTGCAAAAAGCACCACAGTAACGTCTGCTAAGCAACAGAGACATTACATAAATAAAACCAAACAAGTGCTTCATGGATTACCGCTGTAATTTCCATGAGGCGGTCCAGTGAGAGCTAACGTGTTGTCAAAATGTGCAACAGTGTGTGGACCGGTTTGTTGCGCTTCTCTGGAACCTGGAGCGGTACTGTTCAACACTGCTTCCCCAGCTGACCTCAGTCCTAGCACCTGTTTCTAATAGCCGCCCTGCCAGAGGCTATTAGGATCCGTCCACCCCCAGAAAGGACCTTTCCTCTGCAGCTCCAAACCCAACCACACACCGGCTATCCAGTCGCACTGATTAATCACATCAAGATGGACTGCTCAGCCTTGTAACACCGCTAAGGTGTGTGTGTGTGTGTGTGTGTGTGTTGTCCTGGTGGTTGAGTGCACAGAGCTACATGTTGACGGTTCATTAAGTGTGCTGCACTAATTCTTTCTTCTGTCCACTTTAAGACATTCGACCGAGATATTTCATTAGACATTTTCTGCTATCGGATATTAAGTTAGATATTCATTTGATACCTGCCGCCCCACAGAGCTACACAGAGTCAGACTCGTTGGACCGTTGCCACGCTCTTTGAAGGACCCGGTTGTATTGAGGTTGCCACAAGGTCAATGGATGAATCTGATTGGTCAACCCCCTGTGGAGCAAAATTGGAAAGGGCGGCCGCTGTAATCACGCTGTGACGGAAAACGATGTTGCCTTCCAATGTTATACGGAGATTTGTTTGAAGTTGATTTTAACCCTTAAGCTAACAGTAACAGTAATGTGAAGTGAAAAGACCCTCACTCCAGGTATTCTCTGAGGACAAACAGTCTGAGGAGGGCTGCCCCTTTACCCCGATGGAAGCCGACTCTGGAGTGTACCTGACCGCAGAGTTCAGTATCAGCGCTGGGTCAATCACTTCATAGATGGAATCAGAGCTGCACAATTAACCCCAACACTTGAGACTGCACAACTGTACCCGCAAAATGTTAACAAGCAGTGCTGCAGCTACTTGCATGGTGCATGTACAAGAGGGTTTTTTTGGGGTTTTTTTTCCATTTGTGGAAGGAAAGGAAGGAGTCTGCGGTTACAGGGTAGACCTGAGACCACTGGACTACTAGCGTGCCCGATAATCATACACTGTAACGCCTGATTTGGCTCAAGTGTTTTCATGTGTAAGTAAGTAAAAGGCCACAATAAAACCAGTCAGCAGTTTGGACCAGAAAACTGGAACGTTACTGAAAGCCATACAGTAGACTCAAAATAAACACAACTCTGTGGTTTTTGTTGTTCTTTGGTTACATGATCTCTAAGCCCGAAGAAAAGCACAGACACCAAAATAGAGCGTATGGTGCAGCCGGCTACTGTATTTTTCATTCCTCTACGTGTATTTATTCGTATGTTTCTGACTCTGCAGAATCATATTTTACAAACAAAACACACGTTCAGTTTATGAAACACATTTTTAGGAGTATTTAAAATTAGATCCACATCATGTATATGTCTATAATGTTAAACTACTGCTTATTTTTAATACTTGAAGGATATTTTGATGATAATTCATGATGATGTTTCTTTCATTTGAAATGCAGGCCTTTTTATTTGTAATGGAGCAAAAGTACGTGTTTGATAACTGGATAGCCCTGGCTTAGTCTGATATTAAATGAATATATTTATATATGTGTGTGTGTGTGTGTGCAAAAACTGTACAAGCAAATATTAATATACAATTATTTACACATGACTCTTGTTTGTGTTTGCCCATGTGGTGGTTGGTGTGAAACTAAAAAGGTAGGAATAAAAAAGGTGAAGTTTATTGACCTTACTTTGTCCGTACTGGCTGTACTGGTAGGACGCCACGTGGTCGACGGTGTAGCCCGGTGAGCTGTAGGATGGGGGGCAATAGGACTGGGAGCTGGGCAGGGAGGGCAGAGCTGACATGGAAGGAACGCTGGTGAGACCCTCCAGGCCCTTGATGTGATCCATCCGCTGGCTGCAACTAGCAGCCATGCCGGCCGGGGGCTCCAGGCCGCCTGTCAGTGGGGAGATGGCGTAGTCGCTTTGGGGCTGATGTGGCACGCCGCCAGGGTTCAGCAGACCCATCACCTGATTAGAAGGTAGCAGAGAAGAAGTGAGGAATGAAAACCGAATTAGCTGTGGGTTGTTAATTATGAGTCCTGAGCCTGGGGCTAATGTTGGTAGGATCTGAACCGGTGTGGCCGTTAATACAGCTTATTTAAGTGGAGGACAATATTCATCACCTCCAAGTCGTTGGCTCAACAGGGCACAATTGGTGTAAATGTTACAAACAAGACAAACTTATGATTTTTAAAAATGTTGGTGATTAGAACCTTAACCCCAACTTTTTTAAGAGGGGTGGAAGACATGTTTCCTTTTGCTTTTTTGCTTTCTGATAAGCCACTATAACAGTATAAATATCTCTAGAGTATAAGCATAGTAGTGTGGACTATATATCAAACTCAGACACTAAGACCAACATAAGCCTTAAGTAAGGAAATCCCCCTGTCACCGACATCAAAAGGGTCCCAGCGAGCCTGTCCCAGACTGAGATAGCACCAGAAAGGAAGAATTAAGCAATTTGTCTCCGATCCTTGGCTCTACTTATTCTAAAATTCCTTTTTGACACCGCTCCAAAAACCCATGGCACAAGATAACTTATCTCAAAGAGAGATATGCTGACAAAGACAACACAAAAGAAAGGTCTGTGCGAGCTCGGCTCTGTCCAAACCCTCAGAATAGATTTCCAGTTTCAGATCTCCGTTAGCTCTTGACCTGGTCTTTATTAGCGACCAGATAATCAAATTTGGGGGAATAGTCCTTGGCCAGCAAAGAATGGAAAAGAGCTGCGGGGCTATGTGTTTCAACTGGCTTCAAAACAGAGCCGATATCGCCGACCCCCCCACCTTCACTCTTTGAATTTACCTGTTTGTTACTAAAGTGCCTGGAAAACCATAAATATGGAATAATGACTGGCTTTATCACTTATGAAATTAACTCCAACTGAAGCTGCTACCTCTAAATGTATCATATCCCGCCTCCTTCTCCACCACGCAAAGGCCTCAAGGGCCTTCCAGTTGTCCTAATCAGAAGCAGGTACACCACTCTGCGTCCTCCTGGTCCTCTAAGTGACATATTATTCTACATTCACACACACACATGGTCCTGCTTAAATCATTTCCCAAGTAGGGGAGGTGAGTGGAGGAGTCCAAGTTGATTTTGAGAGGGGAGTTGTGTTTCCTCCTGTGCCTGGTAACATTTTCCTAAAGAATTAACCTGCGTTTGCAAGGTTTGGTTTAAACAGAAAGAGATCAGGGAGACAACAAGGCTGAAACAAACTCCAGCCAGCAGGAATACCTGCCCTTCCAGTTGATGGAGTCTAGTTTGGTGACTTGAATCAGACTTCTAGCTAACGTCCTTCTCTTTTCTGAGCTTCTCCCTACCTAAGGAGAGGGCTGCCCCATCCAGGGTGTTTTATTTTGGAGCGCTGCCGTTGCCAGCGGCCTAAATGAGGAGTTAGCCGGGAAGAATGTCGGGATGGGGGGAAACATCTAAGATAGGACATTCCTTCCTGGCCGTACAAAATATATACAAATAAATTAAAACCTTTGCTTTCACATGGAAGAATGTTGAGGCAGACATTTTAAGAATGCAACAATGAGAAGCTTTCCTTGCGGCTCTAGTACGACTTCGAGTGCGTGTGCGCAAACACATGACCATGCTGTCCATGCGTGCACAATAGTTGCTGTAAAGTGGGGTTATTGTGTGCACGTACTAAGGATGCAGGAGCATATGTCTGTATAAATGAAAGCATGTAAGATGTGTGTAAAAGTAAAGGCTCGTCCACATTCTGTCAAAACTCAGTTGAATATATTCAGATGAATTTACTGAGATCCAGAGATTCCAGAGATCAGCCAAATATCAGCACTTTTGAATGATAGATCATCAAATTTCAGTCATTTGTATTTTTATTACATGCTTTTTGTGCCGTGCATAATAAAATATTATGTTCAAGACCTGAAAAGCTTCAGTATTCTTTAATGGTGGACATTTCTTTGCTTCCTCTGAGCGAAAGGTGAAATTAATAATAAAAAATATAATGCTGAATAAATTTAAAAAATATCAGCCAAATTATTGTTTTAAATATTGGTATCCATATCGTCATTTGTGCATCGCTAGCAAGATTAGTATGAGTCATTTGTGAATAAACTGGCTTTAGATCCTTGCATGAAGTATTTGAAAATCCTGAAAAATGCAGTAATAAATCCTCCGATCAAAACAGAAGATTGAAGAGTTGACTTAGACATGCCGCTTAACCATGACATGTAATATTTGTGTAAAAGATGTTGCAAAATCCTTAAGTGATCCTCTAAATGTTATGGAGTTGATCAATTATCTACACTGTGTGTGTGTAATTATGTGAATCTGAGGGTACATCTGTGCGAGTGTCTCTGTCTTCACACGGCTGTGGCCGATTCTGTGAGGAGTCCGCCTCGGCCAGGCTGAAATCTCATTTTCTGCCTGTTAGGCTCTCTGACTCCTCTGCTGCGCCCTCTGTCTAAATGCAGAGACCTTGAGACTTCATGCCTTGATAATTGACTGTAATTGTCTTTTCACTTCTCATTTGTCACACGCTCACTTGTCCTCTGTCCTTCTAGAGTCTTCTTACTTATCTCCCTCAACAGCAAGTGACCCATCTGCTGCTGAGCAGGGAGCCTTGAAGATATGCTGCAAACTGGAATCAGAGGGAAGTAAGGGTGTGCTTTTATGCTTTCTACAACTTGGTTGAGAAAAGGAGCATGTTTGACTTTTTAAAGCTCTCAATCCATGTGTCACGCGTCTTCGACTCGGGTTGAACTCTTTGGAAACAGTCTCAGTCTGCATCTCTTGCAGAAAACATCAAATATCTGCTCAGAAGAAACACCAGCTTAATTATACTGACCGGTTTTACTTTGAATTCATTTAATCCCAGACTAAATGCTGATCCGAGTTATGGTGTCTAAGAACATCAGGGCAAATTTCTGCCTTGTGTCTCACCTGTGGAGAGAGTCCATTCCCTATGGAAGGGTTCATGGGATTGGTTGGTGCTCCAGGGCTCACAAAGCTGTCTGAGTAGCCTGAGAAGGAGTGGCGTCCAGAGGCGAGGCAGTAAGCGGAGCCCCCTTCTCCCTGTCCTCCACCACCGGAGGCCTGGTGGCCTGAGGAGGGAGGGAGAGGCTGGGGGCGATGCACCGTGCTGGGGGGCTCGGACACTAGCAGGAAAGATGAAGTTAGATTTGGAATTGGTTGGAAAAACATTTGGGCTAAGTGGCTGGGATCACTGAGGGTGCAATTAAAATGAAAGCGTATCCTTCAAGCAGACTTCAGAAAACTATACTGAATTTTTAACTTGTCAACTTGTACGTGAAAATATCCCAAAATAAGATACATAAAGATTAAAATTTTTTAATTCCAAAATAATATATAGGTTTATATTATTTTATTGTGACGTGTGTCTACTGATTTAAAGTATAAATAATTCTAAACAGGTCTAAACAACTGTTCAGACTACTGGACATAGAGCTACAGTGCAGGTGGAAAAATGAAGAAACAATTCTGAGAGAAAATAAAACAGGAGTTTGCTGATGGCATCATGCTGGGCTTTATTTCATTTGCTAAAATTCAACTTTTTTATTTTTAATAATTGCTAACATTTGTAGGCTGTGGGGCATGTACTTTGTAGAGATGTCCCAGAGAAAACTATGGGAGACACTGAGTTAGTTACATACTCATTAAAATTCCCAGCTTCTCTCCATGGACCATAGTGCTTTAAAATGGCTGGATTAAACCAAAAATAGATTTTAAATTTTGTCTCTCACATGAAACTATTACTCCAGTTGTATTTGTTCAGACAAACAAATAACTACAGAAATTTTAAAAAACAAACGCCATCACACCAAGAACACTGCAATTATACCTTGGGCTATGGAGGAGGGGGGGTAGGTGCTATCAGCGAGCTGGTAGGGCGGGATGCTGGACATGGCTGATGGTGGGAAGCCCCCTGGAATCAGGTGATTAAATGCCATCAGTTGATTGGCTCCAGCTTGCTTCCTCCATCTCGCTCGCCTGTTGCTGAACCACACCTAGAAGACATGACGATGATGATGTTCAGAGCGTGCGGGTGTGCTTCCCTGCTGACTACAATTCTTTCTTTATTTTGCACTACAATCTTATGCAATCCATCCACTATAGTAGAATATGTTTTATAAAGGAAACAACTTACCAGCTTTACAAGCTGCTGTGTTAACCAAAAATATTTTGACTGATACACACACACACATGCACACACATATTCACAAATACACAGGGAGACATTTTTATCAGGGCGTGAAGTTGAAAAAGAAGGTGGGAAATAATGTGAGGGAAAATGCATGTGTGTGTGTGTGTGTGCATGTGTGTGTGCAGCATGGCTGGTTGGTCTGACATACTGTGCCCATATGGACAGCGCTCATGCTGGGACTGTTTACACTTCACATATGGAGCCCGTGGAGCAGAATTTACTGGACTTCACATTAGAAATAGCAAAGTACAGATTGGGCCCCTGGGAGCAGGCGGTAAGTGTGCACTATTGAGATCAGCAGGATGCCTTTAAATGGTCAGAGGGTGTATAAAGCCACAAAGTTCATGTCTGCTTCAGAGGGATGTTTAATGTAAGGCAGAGTTAGGTCATGGCTTTCATGGTTCTGTACAGCTGAAAAAGAGGGGAAAAAAACAAGCATTTTGTAGATCCTGGCAGTCCACGCATGTGCCTGATCATACCTGCACCCTGGCCTCCGTCAGCTTGGCTCTCTGAGCGAGCTCCTCCCTGGTGTAGATGTCGGGGTAGTGCGTTCTCTCGAAGGCCCTCTCCAGCTCTTCCAGTTGCTCTGCAGTGAAGGTGGTCCGACTGCGCCGCTGCTTCCTTTTCAGCGGCAGATCAGGCTCCGACTCCACGTCCGAACCTTCATCTGAGTGACTCGCTGTTTGGACACGGGAGGAAGGAAAAGGAGGACAGCTTTAGGAACAGGTCCATGAGTTACGGCACATTGAAAGCCTCATTAAAGTCTCTCTAGAAAAGCTAAAGTGACCGCCTGAATTCCTCTTGAAGAGCAAACTGGCTGAAGTCTAAATCCTTCCTGTGCAGTCAGTGAAAGTTTGTGATAAGGAAGAGAAATTTCTTTTTTCCCGTCAGTCCACACGTACAAAACTACAAACCTGCAGATACAAGTCAGTGAAGAGCCAGGACTAAACGGAGCGGCACCGTTTTATAATGGTGCCAGAAAATTGTAAGGCAAGTGTTAGTTTGATTAAATCTAATAATAAGAGCCATTAATACTCACTGGTTAAAAGTTACAACGGGGCTGAATGTAATGAATGAAGGAAACTGTGCATCACGGCTGGTTGTGTGACATAATGTTACCCATTCTATAAATTATCTATCTGTTGATTATGTCTTAACCCCTTAATCTCTAGGCCGTGGTTTGATATTGCAAAAACATCACCAAATGAAGTCAGTGAAAACTGCCTAAATGCAAAGTCAGTTTTATTCCCACCTAATCAAGAGCAGAAATAAGATAAAACAATGGCAGAGTGACTCGCGTCCAAAAATTATGACCAGCAAAACCACCAAATTCGAATGCAGCGGAAATGAAGCGCAATAAACAGCATCAGTGTTAGTCGTGGTGTGACAGGTGGCAGGTGGAGAATGGAGGAAGGAAATTACCTGTTTAGCTGAACATGTTAGAGAACGTTTCCAGTTAGCAATCCTTTACTGTTAAATATGCTGTCATGTCTACCTGTTATTTTTGTTGTGACAAAAAGACTGTATGCACTATATGGAAATGTTTCTGTCCCTCTGACTGCTTGGCCCACAGCTGGAAACTAGAGGAGTGTATCCAATCATATGGTTGTGTCAGGTCGGCCAGCGAGAGGGCAGAGAGGATGGCAAGAGCACCACAGCGCTGGTGGCCAGACGACAGCCCTCGAAGTGCACAGCTAGCTTTTAGCTAAAGCTCTCCTTCTGTGACGGAGGAGACTCCAGTGCCAGATTGAACTCCTTATGCAATTAGATGTAGTCAGTACCCTCAGAGGTAAATCTACAATCGGATACGCGCCCTTTGGACAAAACTAAATGCATTTGGTAAAGAAAAGTACACTCGTGTGTTACTTTTCTCAGTACGTTTTACTTTAGCATGATGGATTACTTATTAGCAGTAATCTTGTAATGTAACTTTTTTTTTTTTTAAGTAATGCTGCCCAACACTGTAGACCCAAATCTAACATTAAAAATCTTCCCATGTGAGAAGCTCTAATCAGTGAACTGTCATTCCTGCTTATACGATACACAAACTCTAATCAGACCTTTTTTTTTCCTGTTGACTAATCACTCTTAGATTCAACAACACTATTTACTGTTTTTGTCTTGTGAGCCGATGCGATCTTCAGGCTGACTGAGCCGTGGTGATATCAGCTTTTGTGTGTTGTTACTTTTCATCTCTGTCTCAGATTAGTATTAATTCTATTGTGAGCTGCGCGCTGTAAGCCAACAGTTTGGGGTTTTTTTTTTTAAACACATTTACTTCAAACACTCCATTGGCTCCCTTCTAAGTTCACCAAGGCCAAAGCGCCCACTTTTTGTGTTACACTTAATTAATTCCCCTTCAGCACAGGGGAAGTTTTGTGTGCAACACTGTATTAGTTCCCCCCTCAGAAGCAACAATAAAATACAAGAGAATCCAAATAGCTCAGGGCCCCTCATGTGAAACTGATCCTCTCTGCCCCCCTTTGGCGATTTTCTCCTCACAACACCAATAGCAGTGGGAGTCAACTTAACATGCATTAGGAGCAAATTGGTAAAGAAACATTCAAGCATGAGGGAGGCAATAAGTAAAATATTTTCAAAGAGGCAGCCAGAGAAATGGAGACATTGCCTTAAGCTGCTGTTGAATATTTTTGCACTTTTGCTCTCAAAGATTGCCAGCTCTTCTACTAGCACGGACACAAACACAGTGCGCCACTTCTAAAAGACAAGAGAGTTCAGAATGGCGACTGTGGTTTCAGATAAGAGCAGTTTTTTGGAACTCCTTCGATTTGCTCGTCCCAGTGTGGAGCCAAACCCTCTCCGGATTTGTAGGCCAAGTCTTTTATATGACTGGAGGACTTTGTGCTTTAGATGGTGAGGAAGGAATTTGGGGTGTGGAGTATGTGGCACTTTGGAGTTTTTTTGGACAGGATGGCTGAAAAACAAGAGATGAGGCCTTTTCTGCAGCCTCCCCCTCCAGTTCCTGCATGGAGGAGGGCTGCTAGGAATGCCCCCACCATCACCTCCCCCACTCCACCCCAGCATGCACGTTCCTCAGCATTTCACAGGGATTTGGGTTTTGGGAAAGCTGAGGCGGCCCGGGAAAATCCTTAATCACTTTGGAATTACCTATTGGTTATGAGCGCTACCGGGGTTTCAAGAACTTTTCAAAAGAAGCGACAGTGTGGCACCTCTTAAGTCTTGGGAATCTAGCTGAGATACAATCCTGCAGAGAGGACCAAAGCTGGATTGCAACATCCGCTGATCTTAAGATATAACAAGATAATGAGGCAGAGCCTCAACGATGACGATGTGGGTCACTGCAACAAAACAGTGTCAGCGCCGTGCACTGACAGGTGAAACGGGCGAGAAAAAGTGCTGGGAAAACATCACACGTGAACATTTTTCACAATAGCATAACACACACTTTTTGGACCTCCTTAAACAAGCACCACCTTCTCCTCCCTCTTCCCTCTGTCATTCTCCCTCCTTCTCTCCCTCTCTCGCAGCCTCTCTTTGTCTCCCATCTCTCTCGCTCTGTCTTTTCCACCCATATTTCTCCCTCTGACTCTCGGGCTCTTTGTTGCTCCACAGAGTTGAGGTCTTTGCCGGCAATTTCCACGCTCCATCTGTGGAATCCGTCATGGCTCCCTCAGCCCTTCACAGTGGAGGGCTGTCACCTGCCCCACGGGGGAGCTTGGAAAGGGCTGGGGAGGGGCATGAAAAGGCTTCGCAGAGGGTTTGAGGGGTTGGGGGGAATAGATGGGGGTATAGCTAGGGGCATTAACACCCCCCCACCCCCTCCAAAAAAAAAAAAAAACTTCTTCCAGAGGGAACTGTAAGAGCACCTGAGGGGGTGAAAAGGGAAGTGGAGGCAACAGGGGCTGTTGTCGTGCTTGTAAATGTACCCATGGGGATAGTCTGTCTGGGCATCTGTGTTTGTTGAAGTTGTTGTTGGTAGAAGCAAAAAATGTGTTTCAATACATGGATACTAGCTGAGGTGAAAGGAAAAAGGAACAACAACATTTTTCGCACTTTCTGGAGAAGCGTAGTAGACTCGTGACACAAATCACTAAAGCATTTATGTACAACTTTATGATAACAATGTTAATAAACTGTAAATTACGACTTTCCTGGTTTCCTGTTATCTGACAATAAAACTGTGTGTGTTAATGTTTTCTAACTCCTAAATTAATTATTTGCAGAACATTGTCTGAATGTTTATTGTGACGTTACAGCTGATTCTTTTTTGTAAATAAACCCTGAACATTACCTAGACGTCTATTATAAAGCTGAAAGTTGTGTTTGCATTGTACGGCGTTTTGCTGTAAAATACTGCCAGCTACATTTATCAGTATTAAACTGTTGTTTCAGTGTTCCCGCTGTAATTACCAACAGTTTTTACTCCAACTAAATACAGAATCTAAGCTTTACAATATAATCAGCTACAGCCACTGCACTGTCACTGACACTGTTCACAGTGTCAGTGACAGTGTGTACAAATTCACCTTTATTAACCCTGCACACTAAAAAAAAATGACAAGGGCACCCAGCCCATTAAAATGTGACACCAGGGGGTCTTGCAACACTTGAGGAGCTGGCCTAAGACTGGACCCACTAAAGCAGCATTAGATAGTATTAGATAGACTGGGAATGAGGACAGGCTTGCTGACCACTAACAAATCCTTTATTACAAAACCACAGCATCTGGTACTAATTACCAATGACGTCATTGTGTATCTAAAATGTTATGTTTGCTGGTCTCGCCAGAATTGAATTCTTCTTGTTGATTAGCATCTATGATATAATGCAAAATAAAATAATTCATAAAGTAATATTTTTACCGCACAAACTAATGACATATATGTGTATGTTAGAGAATTACAACTATTTATAAACATTTTTTTATTTTAGTTTTTTTTAAAAATAGGGTTTACTTTATAAATTCAATGCATGATGGTTAATGCACTTTATACTCAAGCGCTACAGAGCTTCTGCATGTAAATATATGTATTTACAAGAAAAAAATTTAAAAACTTGGAAATGATTTCTCCCATGTGCATGAGAACTCACAGCATTAAATTAGCTTTTAGTGTGACATTCAGACAATCTAAATTTGCTTCAGTGATAGATTTAATTAAGGTATACTTAATTTTTAATACACTAATTCTAAAATTGTCATTAACCCCACTTGATGGTGATTGTGAGAGGCGTGTGTGTCATAAAGGGAAAAAAATCTGAAATTATTTTATTTTTTTTTTTTACACTTTTAAAGTCCAGAAATCAAACACATCCCTTAAATTCTAAAAATATAATGTCATGCAAATTAAGGTGGCAGGTGATGGCGGTTCACGCGTCGCACAGGAGGAGTTCTGGAGGCAAAGCGGTGCCAAGAACGATGCCAGCCACCCAATCACCCCTAAAGCTCTCTACACCCTGCAGCTCAGTTAGAGAGCTCATAAATACACACACACACACACACACACACACACACAAAGTATGCTCCTCATTCTAAGCATTTAAAACTGCGTTAATCAAGCTTGTCAGCCCTGAGCCATCTCTAATTCGGTGTCCAGTCATACTCTCCCTTCTCACATACGTAGTTTAATCAGTGATCAAGCCCACCATGATCTTTGTGATGATAAACTAAAATACCAGAGTAACACTGGTACATAGTGTGCCGTACCTCTCTTGCTCTGTACGAGAGGGAAGGTTAGATGGTGAGAAACCTTTCCCCTGCTTCCCGGATCTTTTCCAACCTTGTAAACCTGTGGTTTCGGAGTGCCCCATTTGCCGTCATCGCCTCGCTATCCCTAAGATCTGATCATATCGCTTTGGCACCGTCAAATAGCCTTAGCCAATCAAATTATCCACTCTAACCCTCATATCACCCCCTGCATGTATGCATATGCTATATCTTAAAATGCAGTATTTATAGCCCCCGTAAACATTTAACTTCTCTATGTATACTTTTGCTTCACCTCAGCTTAAAGGAGACAGGCATGCGGTCCCAGCTCTTGTCAGTTCATCAAAATCTGAGAAAATATGAGCCTTAAAAGGGTAGAATTATCTGAGTAGAAGAAGGCCTGGAAAAGCGGCCTCTGCGAGCTTGTCCGGGAGCTGGGGAGCATTAAGCCGCAAAATAAGAGAGGAGCAGTTGGAGTGGAGGGAGGGGTGGGTGGGAAGGGGTTAGAGGAGAAAAGAAAACTGTTTAATTTAACCAAACTGAAGCCCTGAGAGGCACACGGGGCACAGCACTTTGGGCCAAAACAACTTTTTCAGAGCCAAAAAAAAAAAAAAGCCCAAAATGGATCCCCTCGTGAAACACTACATCCCAAAGAAAG
>VUQK01028713.1:0-17496 GCA_015106715.1 Bujurquina vittata | reverse complement strand
GTAGTCACAGGAACATCAAGCTGCTTGGAGATGGTCTTATAACCTTTACCTTTAACATGCTTGTCTATGATTTTTTTTCTAATGCCCTGAGACAACTCTTTCCTTTGCTTTCTCTGGTACACACCTTGTCACCACACAGCACAGTGACTACCTGTAGTCCATATCTGTCCAGGCCTGTTTCAGGAGTTTATTTTTTTTAAATAATTCTGTTGAAGCATGGTTGAAAAGCAATAGCGGACTTTCATGTGATCATTTTCATAGAATTTTTATTTATTATTACTGTTGTCAGATTAAAGTTATTTCTGTTACCATTGTGGGTTTTTCTTTCATTAACCGAGGGGTACAAACAGTTTTGCCCAGGTCTGTAGGTATTGGTTGTAAAATGTAGCTGCTAAAACGGCCTATGAGGCCTATGAGGTTGTTTCTGTAAAGGCAGCGGCTCCACAGATAACAAGCTATTTTGCGAAATATTAATCTGACCACTAGGTTATCATGTTGGACATTTAGGGATCAGTTTGCCATCCATGCAGTACCCCACCCCAACCTATGGTCAGGTTAATTCTGCAGTGTTTGTGAAAACAACTCTTTTCTTGGCCTAAACATTATTATTGCATTATAAAAAACCTATTTATTTAGCCTATCATCTCTTTGGCTTTGCTGTAATGGCTGATTTAGTTTTCCCCAAAATAATTTGGGGATATTTATCCCTCAAGCTAATGTAATTTTCAGTTGGCAGCTATTAATGTCCTCTTTTTCATGCAGAACCAATAAATATGAGTTCTTATTGCTGTAACTCAGTTTACAATGACATGCACAGCTGTGTTGACCTCATCCTCACTGGTCACATTTTTTGTGGCACGTTTTTTCCTGCCGCTATCATCGGCTGTAGCTCCGTGGGAATACTGTTTTTATGACGATGACCCCTCCATTCTGTGAGAAGCAAGTGTTATTTAGTTTAGGATAACTTTAGCACAATTTTAGTGGAGGCGAGGAAGCTTTCACTATAGTAATGGCAGCCAGAGTTGTTCCTCAAATATAAAAGTTTTTCTCCAGTAAAAGTGAAAATACAAAAGCATACATGTAGGTCTGCATCTAACCTTTTTCTACCAGGGCTAAACATCTACTGTACGTAAAATACAAGAACATGATGATTTATTTCCATGTGTTATACATGAAGCAACCAGAGTTATTATAGTTATTATACTTGTATATATATATATATATTTTTTACATTTTAATTTCTTTTTGAGTTTTGTTTCAAGTTTAGTTTAGTTACACTTAAACTACAGTTTCCAGAGTGGCTTTTCTCAGTTTAGTTTTTTTTTTTTTAAACTTGATCACAATATGGAGGGTGTCTCAGAGTAGATATTCCAATACAAACAGCACTTTTTAAGTTTGTATGGTTCATTCATGCAAACTGTCTCAAGTCTCAACACACAGATTCAACAATAATAAAACTGACTAAGACTAAAACTAAAGACACTTCCTCTGTAGCTTTCTAAATACATACATTTTTTTCTAGCTTTTAGTTGAGTTTTATTTAACTAATGAAATGACCTCACAAGCGTGCTGATATTTTATCCTAGACTACATGTGAGAAAGAAATTTCCAGGGTGTGACAACCTCTAGAAAAGCAGAAGCGTTGGCTCTTTGCTGGTCTGGACTATCCAGGTGCATGTTAACAAAATGCAGGAGTGGGAATCCCACCAAATTCACCCTGAGGTCAGACCATGCAAAAAAACCAAAGAGCTACATCTCAGATGCTCAGTTAGCATGTTGAAGTTCACGACAGCACATTTAGGAGAAGACTGATCAGGTATGGCTGGTTTGTAGGGTTTGCCAGGAGAAAGCTTCTGCTCTCTAAAAAGAACATGACAACACAGCTTAGGTTTGCAAAGTTGCATCTGAACAAACAACAACATCTTTGGAACAAGGTCCTTTGGACAGATGTGGAGTTGTTTGGCCATGATGCTCAGCACAGCTTATCAAATCAAACACCTGATGCTAACCCTCAGCCACGATGGTGGAGTGGTGATAATTTGGGTTCGTTTTGCAGGACGTGGGCAATCATTGCGCTGACAATGAACTCCTCTGTACACCAAAGAGTTCCGGATTCAAACGTGAGGCCAGCTGGTCAACAGCTAAAACGTGGGCACAGGCAACAGGAAAATGATCTCCAACACAGCAGCAAATCGACAAAAAATGACAGTCAAAACGACCCCCTATGAGCAGCACTTGGTGACAGTGGGAGGGAAAAACTCCCTTTTAACAGGAAGAAACCTCCAGCAGAAGCAGGCTTGGATGGTTGCAGAATGGTGCATGAAAATAATGATCTGAAGCAACAATTCCTCCACAACAAAGTGGGAAATAAATACAGTTACTTTGAGTTATTGCTGCTAAAGGGGGTTCTATAGGTGATTGAATCACGGGGTGTGCTGCCACTGTTGAGGTCTTATTGGGTCAAGTGTTGGATCTCACCACTATGCGAGTCATGTTGTCAGGCAGAGGACTGATATCAACCCCCCCTCCTCCTTCAGCCCGTGTGTTGCGCTCTTCGCTGTGTTTGTGGGGGGTCTGCTGGTCTCTCCTGGTTCTGTGAAAACCGGACGGATCTCCGTCTGTCCGCAAAGCAGTCCCACTCCGTGCAGCTAGAACAACACAAGGCACTATTGTAAGTGAACGTCAGCAACACACACACATACATGCAGATTCGTTCAGGATGATGTGTTCCATGAGGATTTAGTCCATGAAGAAATTCCCCCACCACATAATCCCTCATCTGTTGGTAACCATCGATTTGAGGCATGCTAAAAGTTCAACAAATAATGCACCAAATTCTAAGTTACAGTCATCATTAATTAATCATGATTACAATGGGGGCTTTTGGGAGAAAAACACAATAATTTGATTATCTCTCTGGTTTCAAAACGTGTGAAAATTGTCTCATAAATCGTAGTCTTTAAAGGAATCATCGTGGCTTTGACTTTCTACTCTGTGGTCACATCTGTTTTTTATTGGTTTCCATAATCTAGATCATTAACAGGCATATGTATCTAAAGAAAATTAAGTCCATGTTTAGAGGTCGTGGACTAATAATTCACATAGCGACAGAACTAAACAGAAACAACACCAGGAGATCTTTGCGTAGACCTTCTGTACATCTGTCATGCAGAAATAGGGTCATGATCCCTATTTTTAAACTAATCATGAGGCAGACATGTTTTGGCTGGTTATAAATTAATTGTAAAGCCTGCTTCAACCTTTATGTGGTGCCAACATTGTCCTCTGGTCAAATAATCCCTGTGTGTACAAAATGATTGTGGATTTTTGTCTGTGTGTGCGTCTTCGGAGTATTCACATCTCCACTGACCACCTACATTTGTGTGGGTTTTTGTGACATCTGCTCAACAGATCATAGATGGCTGTTTATATTTTTTTCAGCCGATCTATGACTCACTGTCCATATTTTCATTTGGCAGTTGCAAAATCAGCAGAACTGACTGATAGTTCAACAGGGCTAAGAGCTCATTATTCCCTCTGAAACAGAGGGCTTAAATTCACTTTGCTGTCTGGATCTGAGCTGTTAGTTCACTGAACTGAGCCATTAATTAACAGCATGTTATGAACCCTTCAGCCAGGGAAAGAAGAACCCCATCTGGAAGACATGATCGAAATTATGTGGACACTCCAAACCTTTTCCCCCCTTTTAGTCTGGAGCTGTTTTATTGGTTTGACAGTTTGTTCCGATTAAACTCTTAATGCCAGAGCGTTAGTTTAGTGTTAGTTTGCTCCCAGTGTTGCAACAAGTTTGCAGTTTGCGCATCTCTTCTGTCTCATCTCAACATGAAAGTGCATGTGTTCACAAAGACAGGCCTGTGAAGAGGTAAGTCTCACGGTTTGCTGATGAAGAACTGGAGCAGTCTGCACAAAACCCCAAACGTGACCCCACCCTACACCTCTGATATGAACTCAAACTCTGACTGTGAGCCAGAACTTTTCCGCTAAGATCAAAAGCTGGACTTGCTGATGTCCTTGTGTTTGAAAGTGAGATGGGCAATAAAGCAACTCTCTGCTGCCAAGTCCCATCTTAGTATATCACAATATAACAATATGAACAGGAAGGAATTAAGGCTCTAATAGCAGGATATTAAAGCCCTTAATAACATTTGCATATTGTTGCCACTTTTTAATATTGAGTACTTAAATACTACCAAAAGCATAGCTTTGTAAACCTATTACTTAACACGGGGAGTAGATGAACTGCAGCAAAGCTAAATCCAGTTTGGTTAACGACAATGATGACATGTAATCATTGGGAACAGTGTATACATGTCAAAAACAGTCACATAGCTACAGCTGCCAGTGAGACGAGTTTAAGCATGACATGGCCCACTTGTTCACAGTCATACCAAATTGATGTGAAAAGTGCAGGAAGGTCTTTGGTTTTGTACAGAATGCCTATCAGTCAATCATCTGACTTGCACATACTCCAGGTGGGTTTTGCACACTGAATGATGAATGCCGCCATCCTGACATTACCCTGACATGTTTGTGAGGATCTGTTATGAAGCCTTTATCCACCTTTTTGATTCGAATCTTTCTGTATTAAATTGGACTTATTAAACTAGAGACCATAATTTAATCAGGAAAGTGTTTATTGAGGTCACATTCAGTACCAGTTAAACGTCTGGACACTTACACATTTATATGAATGGGTGTGTCCTAACTTTACTTGTTCTCAATAAAGGGACCCGACTGCAAAAACAGACTTCATTTTCCAACCTCCCTCAGCTGGTCAGGCACTTCTGCTTTGACCTTGCTATCCATCTTTTTTATACAGTCTATTTGCAACAATTTCACTGAACATATGTTAATACTTTACAATAATGAATATTTATGACTTGTACCCAATCATAAAGAATAAAAGTGAAGCCAGCACAAAAGTGTCTTAAGGTAGATGGAAGTTTAAGTGGCCCTCAGCTGGGCCTCTGTAAGCACTTCCCTGATGAGTTCATGGACTCACTTCAGGTCACACTGAAGTCCATTTTGTAAACTTTGGTCATTCAAAGTGTCAGAATGGGACTTCTGAAACCAGTGGCTATGTCCTTATACTGTCTGTGCACCGAATATGGTCAAGCTTAGTAAGATGTGGGGCTTCTCTGGCTCTATCCACACCTGTCCACCTCTGAAGCTCATCATTAATGGCCTGTATCTTGTTTAACTGGTTCAAAAAACATACACTCAGTATACACTCGACAAGGCGCCACAAAGTTATACATACATAAAATAAACATATAACAAAAAAAAAGAGCTTTATTAAATAAAACACACTTTCTGACAACGACACAATGAAAATAGTCTTAAGAGACAAAATAGGACGAGTGAAACACAGAGAGGTTATCACTCACTCCAGGGAGATCGCTCTAATGAGGAATCTTGTTTGATTATGGTGCAGTGGAAGCTAATTCCACTGCTGCGGAACAAAAGGCTCCTAATTGGGTCAGATTGGCAGTCATCATCATCATCATCACTAAACAGCTGAGGCGGCATCAAGCAGGGTGAAACAATAAGGAAGAGCTTTGAGGAGGAGGGACACTGAAAATGGGATTGTGCACAAATTAGTACAGAATCATTTACTGTGATTATGCTTAAATTTTTCCTGCCACCCTTCCACTTTATAGGTCACTTACAGATGTTGCTTCACAGGCGTCCCAAGTTTTTGCGAAGTTTTTTTTTCCAGGAAGATCGTTAACCTTATCTAACTGTCTGCATGTGGGGCTGAACAAAAAAGGGACTAAAAAAAGTCCAAAAGTGGGCTGGGCTTTGCCCAAGGACCCGGACTTAAGACGGCTTCAGTAGCATCATATCTGGCAGACACATGTGTGGAGCCTGTACTGGGAATGTGCAAACTGGTGCAGAAAAAGAACATGCTGATGAATCTGAAAGGAGGCCAAACGCTCTAATTGTTGGAAGTGACAGATGTGACAGATTTACTGTTGAATAGTGAATGGCTTCACTGTAACTACGCACTCTGATGTTACTGCTATTAAAATAAAATGCATGAAACAGATCCTGACAGTCCGTTGAATTTACATCTATGCATCTGCAGAATGTCAGATTTTCTGCTCTTTAATCCAACATTAAACAGCAGAAAAATCCTGCTGTGTCAAGTCTGTTGACTTGACAGGGAAACATTAAATCCTGCAGGCTTATTTTATATGGTTAACAAATGTTGGCTATTTTGGGGTGATGGCACCTGTGTGGCAGCGCTGTCCGCTGTATCTGCTTCTTCACGTGCCTGCATTGCAGCAACCGCCACAAATCTGGTGGGTGTTGTCAAACTAGGACACAGCCTGATGAACCATATACATTTTGCTATTGATATACAGTACAGATTGCATTCATTCATGCCAACGCCGTCTCCTACGCTCATTTCATCTTTTGCTCTTTTTTTCCCCTGTAAATGTACAGTAGCTCTGTAGCCTTTCATCACTCGTGCAAAAGTACAAACTTTTTACTTACGTCAATAATTTATCTTATCATCTGTGACAGATATCTAAGAAACACAACAGGCTATATTTTCTACTTTTTCAAAATCATTTTTGAAGGCTATACAAAAACCAGAGCCATGTTCCAAAACGGAGACAAATGGTCTTTCAGCCTGCTCTGATGGATCGAGTCCATGGAGAAAAAAATGCATCTCTTCACAAAACAATATTTTGCTGGGTTAAGGTGCAACACTTTGAAGTTTGAGTACAGGCAGGGATACATTGAAGGCAATGTACTTGGTCAGTGAAGGGGAAATAGAATTATCTGCAGGCCTACATCTTTGTTCCAGAGACAGACACACTGAAGAGAGGGATTAAACCTCAAGATACAATCAGTCTTAACCCTAGCAGTCTGTTTTAGTGGTGGAAATAAGACACGGCATTGCATACTTTGTCAGGACAGGGATTAGCAAAGCACCTGCAGTCTTTTGGGCAAAGAATCATTAATGCAACAATAATCACAAAGCGAGGTCATCGCTAGCTGTTCAGGGCAGAGGTTTTGTTATGTTCGGATGTTAAAAGGGTGATCTGTGTTAAAACCAGCCTGGAGCTAGGAGCGTGGGAGGAACCCATTTGGCACCTTATCCTCAGAACAGCAGTAACCATAACACACAATCACAAACACTGGCAGCTGGAATGACAAGGACCTGAAACGAAATAGAAAAATGCGGTATTTAGATGAATGCGGACAAATTGATCAGGGTCAGAGTTCAGAAACTCTTTGGTTTAAGTGATGACCTGTCATTGACAAAGCTGTCTACATTTGGAGCAGATTTTTCATTTTTAGTGCAGATGACGTGCGAGTTGAGTTTGCAGATGTGCTTGGCCAGTTGTAGTTAACTGTTTATGCCGTGCTGTAATATTTATAGTCATAAATCTGAGATGATCTGAGTAAGAAATGTGCAGTAGCAACCAAGAAATTCCTCCAGAGGAAAATGATGTCCCACCCTGTCCAATGATCAGTGCAGCCTGTCAGATTCACATCCAGAAAGTCTTGTACAGATGCCATCTTGTTTGGACTCTCTTAATAGCTGAAATTCATCAACATGAACTAAGTGTGAATTTAATGTGACCTATGCTGCTCCAGGTAGGGTGACCATATTCCAACAAGCTGCATGTGAGGCATAGAAAGCTAAGCGGTACTCTTATTAACATAAATGGAGGCTAAAATGTATTTTTTTTTTGGGGGGGGGGGCTTTTACACACCTGCACATTCCCCTTTTTTCTATTTGGAAATGCTGTTAAAAACTTTAAATATGATTTCAGCTGCTGTTTGGTTCTGCTAATGATCTTTGGGGTTCAGTAGGTCAGCACAGCGCTTTTTGAGCCACGTGTTTCTTGTGAGACTCACATGTGTTCACTTTTGTAAACCAGCTCCAATCAAAATGCACGACACTGTCTCAATATGTGAGACGGCGGGACACGCAGACAAATGTGCTGTGCATTCCCACATAAAGTGGGACATCTGGTAACCCACGCTTCTGGAGACCACCGCCAATTTATGGTGGTTTCCGGAGTCTTCAGGAGATATATCAAAACTATGCTCCTTCCTCTAGTCACTGTTTGTTGTGCAGAGAATTTTTCTTTCGAAAGGTTTAAGAAAAAAGGCTAAATTGTCATCAAGTTTCAAGATTGTACTTTGGCTCATGCTTGTTGGACTCTCAGCACAGATCTTTTGCCTGTGTGCAACCAAAACCTGCTCAAACATGATTGGTTAGGAACTCAGAAGGGTAACACAGATCCTGTCCCTCATCATGATAACTTGTAGCCTTTTTGTTCTTTTCATCAGTGATGCTTACCTCTCAAAATATTTGTAAACGTTCATATAATTAACAAGTAAATCTATTTTGCATGCTCACAGCTTGCCGGTTTTACAAACCAATGGATAAGATATACTTCATTCTTATGTTGTCGAATTGCTTTTTCTGCATTGTGGTTGTGGAGTTTCTTCCAGTTATTATTAACTGGATTATTATTAATTAATGTGGCTGAACTGAGTTGTTTTATTTTGATTGAAACCAAAATTAAACTCTAGCCCTTTACTCATCACTCTTCAGCCCGGGAGTATTCTTGTTTGCAGATGTCCACATGGACAGCCGAGGACAAAAAGGACAACTGTTCCTATTGCCTGCATTAAGAAGCCTTGTGTAGTTGGTCCAACTTAGTGTACTATCTCATGGAGGAATCTGCACGGAAAATTGGCTGGAACGCAGATGTAATGAGCCTCACATTCACCCTCTCAGACACAAGTGCACCCAGCACTACAGAGCAAAGGTCCAGCAGCAGTTAGCGGCTGGCTGAGTTAAAAACAAAAATAACCAAAGCATTTCAGTTCTGTAAAACAGCTCCAAATGCATTTGCTGATGCTGACTTCTTCCCAATCGCCTGAAGATTTTAAAGCTCCACTAATAAGTTATTGTTTGATCAACATTGTTTCAGCTTTTGGCCTTCACGAGCATCATGGTGGCCATTAAAGCCAGACTCTATCCGCTGTTCCCTGGAAGTAGGTGAAACCTCGACTAAGTTTCCTCCACGAGATTCTACTTGGATGGATTGTTCTGTTGTTTGGTTCAGGTAACTTCAAGATGAATATTGAATAAACTTTAGTTTTCATCTTGCGCCAACATTAGATTCAGATTTTGTCTGTGAGATTTTTCAGTTTGGTTTTTTTGCCCACATGCCTGATCAGACAGCAACCAGTGCTAGCTAATGCTGCAGCCTCACAAAGCATCTTTAGAGATTCTTAGTTATAAAGTGTTCCACACATTGCATTTTATTAAAACGGACATATTCCACAGACAGATTTCAAGTCACAACATGACTTCCTGCTTAAAAAGGCAAAGTTTGAGGACACGGCTGTAAGTGCACACAGAACTTTAGCGTGAAGTTTAACTTTGTGAGGTTTGTGCTGTTGATTAGTCGCAGATGTGCAAGCGGTCTTGATGGTCCTGACCTTTGAGAAAGTGGGAACAGCACGCAGGATTTCTACCCAACTCTGCTCGAGTGTTATCTGTAAAAGAGATTTGGCATCATCTGCAGTCCGTTGTGAGACAGTAGTGACGGTTGTGTTCCTTTGGATAAGAAACTGAGAGAGTGGTCATTTAATTTCTAAGCTTCCAGCGCTGCCTTTTTAGTTTAGAGCTGTTCTACTTTCTGTTGCCACAGAACACTGATCTAGTGCTCAAATGGAGTAAAAAGGGCCCGAAATAGGGATCCAGCTGTACAAGGGAGCGTCTGATAAATTGATTTGACTCATTGGTCTGGAGGTATTTTAGTGGGAAAGATGAGCCTGGACATTGTGCTGGACTTTGTGTGACCATATATTAGGGGAGATCTGTTTCTCTGTATGCTGGGCTGTCCTCTGCAAAGCTAGGCCCCTGATCAGAGGAACTGGGACCACAGGAGAGGCCAGAGAAACTGGAGCACCGCTGATTGTCGGAGGAGGAGGAGCAGCAGCGGAAGAACGGGGGCTGGCTAAAAATAATATATCTCCAAGGAGAACAAAAATACATACATGCACACACACACACACACACACGCCAACACACACCTACAGATAGGATGGCAGAGGATCCATATGCAGGAAATGCACTGAGCAGGTGATGTGGCACAGTCTGGGATGAGATGGGAACTTTTTAGTTTTAAGATATCCTAGCTCAGCTTCAGTTCTCACTGACTGACTTTCTTCTTTTACTTTGGCAATTAATGTTCAAGTCATTGTTGAAATAACCTCAAAGGTTTATCTGCTCAAGTACAGAATTCCCTTTCAGAAGATCACTAAAGCAAATGAAGCAAGTGAGCTTTTTGTCCCTAAAGTGGAAATACACATCATAAAAAGAGTGAAAACACAAATCCAGACTCTTTTATGTGCTTCCTGTGACTGACAGTGAGAAGTGTCGGGAGACCAGTCACACATGCATGTATGCACGGACACATAAAAAGTGCCCAAAAACATTTTAAGCATGCCTGTTGCCTTCCGTAGTTAATGGCAACAAATCCAGCTCAAATAATGTTTTAACTCTAACAGAGATTTCTAGAAGCTCTGTTGTGCAGCACTTGACAGCCCGTTGTGAAGAATGGTCATCATAATGGTGTTGTTGTTGGGAGATCTGAATATTTAAGTGCTGGCATTGAAGAAAGGGGCTTACCTTCATGCTCCTGAGCCCAGACTCTGCCTAGCTCGGCCTGGGAGAGACAGATGAGGAGAACAGCACAAAGCCCCATGTCCAGCTGACTCTTCTCCCTCCTTCCCCGTCTCTTTATCACTCCTCTCTTCTTCTCCTCCCCAGTTTCCCCTCTCGCTTTGCTTGAAGGAACGGGGCGCCTCACTCCTCCACTCCCCCACCTTTCGTCTCTGTCTCCTCGCCTCTGCTCACCCACGCAGTTGCTGTTTCCTCACTTCAGCCAAGGTTTACTGCTTTTCTCCTTCCTCCGTCTGCCTCTCTCTCTGCTTTTGTTTGGCCCTGAGAGCGACGTCTCAGATGATGAGAGCACGGCAGGAGAAGAGTTGACAAGCGGCTGAAGTGTTGCAGAGTGAGGAGATGTTTTCCCTGCACTCTCCCTTTGCTCCAGTCACATTTCTGTCCTTACACTAACTCTTTGCTCAGCTGTCTCGCCTCCTCCCCTCCGTATGCCCGTCTCTCTTCTTGTCTCTATCTGTTTTCTATAAAACAGAGCTCAAAGCTTTTTTTTTTTTTTTAAAAAAAAAGACTTTCTGAAAAGAGGAAATATTTATTTATTTATACATTTTTTCCTTTCCTTCCAAACTAGAAAAAAAGGGGGCGGTGGAGTTGGGAGGAGCATGTCTCCCCCATGTGGAAACAAGCTGAACCAAAACAAATGAGGCAGTTAAAGCTGTTACTGAGGTAACGACGTTTTCTAATAGAAAGGTTTGCAAATAAGAGTTTTGTGACAGCGCAGGGTCGTTTGATGAGCTAAACATGTATCCAACATTTCAAGAAGAGGAACCTGGAATGATTTAGCTGCTGTTGGTGGTGCTATGGTGACCCTTTTTTTTTAAGTTTACCAATTTCACTTCCCTCTAAGTGTGCGCTATACAGCATCCAGACACTTTATTAGGTACACTTTTGTAGTCCTGGTTTGGACCCTGTTTGGTCTTTAGGACTCTATTTTATTATGTATTTGTGGCATAGACTCGACGAGGTGCTGGAACCACTGTGTTTCTCGCACAGTTGCTGCAGATTTCTTTACTGCACATCCTTGATGTGAATCTCATGTTCCATCACATCTCAAAGGATCTCTGTTAGATTGCGTTCTGGTGAATGTGGCGACCGTTTGACGATAGTGAAAAAAAAAAGAGTTTGAGATTTCTGTGGTCATAAAGGGATGGGCATGGTCAGCACTCAGGTACTCAAGTAGGCTGTTTTTAAATTATGCTCATTTAGTACAAAAGAGCCCATCACTGCTTTCATGTTGTGTTCACATTGTGTACATCTTTTCTGTTGTTTAGACTTAATTCTGACCCCAGTATCTGACTGTTGCATTTTAAACTGAGACTCTCATCAGACCAGCCAATGTCTTTCCAGCCTTCTAATTCTGGTGAGCCAGTGTGACTTGTAGCCTCAGTTTACTGTTCTTAGTGGAACCCAGTGTGGTCTTGGGTTTATTTTCTTCCAGGGAACTGCCGCCCACTGGGTATTGTCTCTTTTGCTTGAGATGGATGTGTTCATGCCCAAATGCCTCAAATTTCTGCAATGTGACTGAATGATTAGAAATTTGCATAAACAAGCAGTTGAACATGTGCACCTAATAAAGTGGGTGGTGATTGTAAAGTGACATAAAGAGCTTAAAAATAGTAAGATGTGATATGAGAGTTACTCCAAAGGATTTTCATTTATTTCACACAAAGGCCAAATTGTTGCAGTTTTAGTGCGTTTTTAGTGCGTAATATGTCTGATAAGAACCTCTCACTTCAGGAGGGGAGAAGGCCTCTTTTATAAGGGTGTGGGGCTTTAAATACGACCACATAATGCAAGTAAAAACCTACAAGCACACCACACAGTACAGGTGTTAGACTAGTTTCACAAACCCTTTATTTTATTTGTGTGGAAGACTCGCTGGAGATGTGCGCCAGTCATGCTTTGAGAATAAGGTGTGTGTGTGTGTGTGTGTGTGTGTGTGTGCGTGTGTAGGCTGTGGCAGCACACAGCAATACTTTTCACATGAATCTCTTCATTGTTTTGGTCTTTTCATAGGATTTGTTAAAAACGAGGAGAATCTAGAATACCACCAGCGCATGTTTGCAGTTCGATGGTGAATGTCCCAGTGGGGTGGGATGATGAAATTTTAGTAGGTGTATTGAGATACACATAGTTCTTCTGAAATCATCACTTACTGTATCACATCCAGTATTTTGTTCCTATGTTATTTTTTATGCTTTAATGTTCCCCAGGAGATAATCCTGTGTCGCTATGAACTTGTAGGAGGACAGTGCAGAGTAGGCCTTTTTGAAGTCTTGCACATCTATTGTAAATGTTAAAATGTGCAAATTCCCTTTTTTTTTTGCCAGAATGTACACATTATATTATGGTGCATGCGTAAAGCACACAGAGACATGCACACATACACAAACCTGTCCTAAATTAAACAGGCAGTGTGGTCAGCTTACTTTATTATTATTATTATTTTTGTATATGACATTTTTAATTGCATTATGTTTTTTTGTGCCCAAGTCGGGTTTCTCCTCATGTGACTTCTTGCTTGTTCACAATTAGATAAAATCTTTGGATGAAAGGTGAGAGATTAAGTATGACTGTGAAAAAAAGCCAAACCAAACAAAACAAAAAAAAAACACTAAATCAAAATGTGTTTCACGCCTGACAAAATGTTAAATGAGTGCATTTGTCATCAATTGGAATGAGATGTTGGACGGTTATGAGCTGCTGGATGTGGCTGAAAATAATCCAACACACTGAGCCTTTAGTGCGGAGGCTTATGCCTAAAACATGACCTGCCTTCCCCATAAACTTACACAATATTTTGTTTTAATATTCAACACAGTGACTTCAGAATAGGAGGTCTGTTTTTATTGATCCAGTAAGATGGTAACTTTGTTCCACATGATTACTCAGGACTGTTTACTTTGCAGCTTGATGTGAGACGTTCATTAAAAGTACATTCAGTGACGTTACAACATACAACGGTTTGCCAAATATCAGAATTTCCTCCTGACTCACAATGTTTTAAAACTCTGGGAACTGTGTTTTAAAGAGCTGCTAAATACATTTGAGCCTGTTTGGGGATTTAGCTGCATTTTCACTGTCATTGTGTGCATCAGTGTTTAATACAGTACGTACACTTGGATGCACTGGATGTGGGAAATCAAAAGCGGTGTGTGTGTGTGTGTGTGTGTGTGTGTGTGTGTGTGTGTGTGTGTGCGTGTGTGTGTGTGTGCGTGTGAAGAATAGAAGCAGTATGCCTGTTATTACACAACTGTTTGGGTCAAACATTTATGTGAGAGTGTGGGAATAAAATTTCCCAGCAAAATGAAAATGGAGCCAAATTTCAGACCCTTGTTGGTCCTGTGCTAATTTCAACTTTGCAAACATTAACAGAAGATTATATGAATCCTCTTCGTGGACATCAACAGTGCCAAGGTTGCCTAAACATACACATTAAAAGGTTCAGTGATCTTTAATTCCAGTTAAGTTTGCACTGTAGAGATTAGATGAGTATAAAGTGAATACTTGCAGGTATTCACTTTATACTCAGGCAGGTAAGTATGTTTCAAGTATGTTATTGAAAGTAGGAGAGTAGGAAACAGATAAGCAGATATGCCAACGGTCTGATCAGCAGCTCGAGGTACACGAGGAGATTAACAGAACTCTGTCTCTGTGTCTCTTTGTAGGATGGCAGTGGCAGTTCTTGGCTGCATGAAGCAGGTTATACTTCCAGTAAACGGAGTGAGAGTGTGTAGGTGAGGTAAGCAGCTGGGTCATGGGCAGTCTTTCCAGAAGGGACCCTGAGCAGAGGAGAAGACAGGTGAGTATGAGTTACACAGAATGAACTCAAGCAAACTACTAAGTAACTAAAGGCCAGAGCAAAGTTACCACCTGAGTGTCCACAAACTAGCAAGTGTGGTGAAGGATGAGTTAAAACCCTGTGCAGTTAGATTACAGGTATGCCTGAGGCCACGCCCACCGCTCGAAGAGATAGTTTAATAGCCATGCACCCTCACACTCACACAGGCAGGGAGGAGAGAGAAAAGGCAGGCGCCACACCTGGAGGATGGGGGGGACCATGGTTTTAGGATCTTAACCATTTTGAAGTGATGTGTTGGGCAGCTTTGCACCAAATGAGGGGAAAATCCTTTGCAGGATAGACGAGTGACGTTCAGGAAACTTAGGAAATGTATGCCCACATGTTCTAGAGGCTTTTGAAAGCCTGTTTGGGCATGCATAATTTACACTGTTTATAATTCCTCAACAGCTGTTAAGCAACAATTAAAACCATAAAAAGTGTGTTAAAAAAGCATTGGGATGTAATTTGGACTCGAAAAATGTGATTAGATTGTATTTTCAGCACTTGAGAAAAGTCACTTTACATGTAGGACAGCTGGTACTAGTGAATTCTCAGGTCACATGATGAGAAGGCAATAAAAGAGTATGTTTTCTGCTCTAATCATGTGCATGTGAGGTGTCCTTACAGTGTGTTTTAACAACAGTTGTGACTATTGGGCAGCGGTCAGCCATGCTCTTGGTTCTTTGCTTGTCATCTGCTTCTTTTCCCTTTTAATAACCCTGAAGCTGGCACAAAGAAGACGGGCCTGTTTCCCATTATAGAAGGAATCACACTCTCAGGTCTTGTTCCAATTGAAAACAGGTTATAGAGAACATTATTTAAACCTGACCAGCAATCCATTTCAAATATCTGACACCAAAATAAACACACGTTTGGTTCATTTGAGGTTATTTTTAGTCTTAAAGTAAGAGTTTATTTTGTTGTATGGATCCACAACAAGGCTGACATAATGTTATCACGATGTTTAGCACAACATGTCCCTGTCAAAAATGTGCTTTAAAGGATTACCGTCACTGTGCATTAGTAATCATAACAGACAGATGTGGAACCTGTTGAGTCACAGAGGCAGGCTTCAGCCCGGCGTGTTGTGTTTCTCTAATCTAAAATGAGTCAAATTCAAGACTTCTTTTTGAAGTCACTCCTATAAGTTCATTTTGTCTGTATTATTTTCTGCAATTCAAAAAAAAATGTCTGATTGTTTCTGGCTCTTTGTCTCTAACGTCTCCGTCACAAAGAGCCTGACACTGAACAGACGGCATTAGCGCAGAGTTATCGTCTGTAACGATGCCTCACATGAGTAGAAATTACTTCATCAGCTGTCCATGAGCTGCTGCCTTTGCATTGCTGCATGTAAGCACAGTCAGATTGTTTTTAACATGTACACTATATTTGTGCACCGTTGTGAGCATCTTTAATCCTATCTCAATCGCAGCAGCAGGCTCCCTCCTGCTAACATCTACTGGCTTCATTTCACTGCTCACCGCTCACTTCACTTGACGCAAAGCAACATAAAACCTCCGCCCCGTGTGCTCAAGATCTGCCCACAAACACCGAGAAAAGCCTTTGAGGCATTTCGAACACCTCATTTTAAATTATAACCTCAATTTAGATTTAAGGCCAGAAAGAACACTTTGATAGGAACATATCCTGGTGTGCTGCAGCCAGATTCACAGTGTGGGGGTGACACCGGGACACTTTCTGTTTGCACTTCTTATGTTGTTGTTGCAAGTGAAATGGAAAGAATGTCATCGCTATCAAATGTGTTCAGACATTTGGATACAAGTTAATTATTTGAAAGCTCAAAGAGCTGCCACTGTGAGCATGTTGGTCTAATAATGAAAACTGTAAGTTTACAAAACAACCAGGTTCATAAGGAATAATGAACCAGGGTCTCCTATGCCAAAAAGAAATAAACATCAATAAAAACATGTCTCAGAAACAGAAATGCAATATGAGACCAAAAAAAAAGGAAAATGTTAAGCTTCGTATTTCTACACAGAACAGGAGAAACAAGTATGGAAAAAAGAATGTTAGAGAACCTCTACAAAGCTCATCAAGTCTAGATGAGGAAACCATTTCTGACAGTGACAACAGGGAAGCTAAACAGCACTGCAACCAGATCCTATCACAGACAAACCGAGCACTGCCAAACACAACCAACATCAGCAAGCAGCTCAGTGGCCAAATCACAGGGACCGCGCTTTCAGGGAACTGATACCCAGAACTGTGCAGAACAGAGCCACAATGAGCTCTCTTTATGAATGTTTCTCCTCGTGTCTCCATCTACATGGCTCACAGCTTTAGAGAGCTGCCAACATGGCTTCTTGGTCTTCTGGGAAACTTGCACATCCAGCAAACGCACAGTGATGTTGATATTTGTGTTAATTCTGTGTGAGTTTAACCCTGCGCTCTCCAACATTTTCCTCCCTGAAAGAAAAGCGTGTCTCTTTTATTTTCACCATGTTCAGTGGCTAGGTGCTAACTTTGTTTGGGCCACAGCAAGGTTGTTTGCAGTTGAATCAAACTGAGCTTTAAGAAACTAAATCACTGCCTGTTTACAACCCAGTCAGCCCTCTCAGGAGCAGATCTGTTCCCAGAATCAGATCTAAGGCCCGGTTTACACGACACCGTTTCAAAATGAAAACGTCTTCGTTTTGATGCGTTTCTGCTTCCCGTTTACACCAGAATGTGTTTTCGAGTCCAGAGTGGAGCGTTTTAGAAACGCACCGGCCTCCATTGTCGTGTAAACGGTTGAAGCCGGGGCGTTTGGGAAACGGGGATTTTCACACGACCGCCACAGTTCTCCGCGCATGCGCTAGTAGATGAACAACACTCGTTAGGGTTAGCATTCACGAGGGCTTCAGAGAACTTCGAGTAGCGCAATTCACAGTCGATCTTTTCTTGTGTT
>VUQK01028709.1:9080-30428 GCA_015106715.1 Bujurquina vittata | reverse complement strand
GGTGGGAGGGTGGGATCAGACAACCCTCACGGTAGAGGGAGAGGCTCCTGCAAAGCAAGATCGGTGACCGGACGGAGCTAGCGGATGTTGCGCTTCACGTAGACGCTACACGCCAGGTTCGGAAAATGAGTGACAAACAAGGACAATAAAAGTGTGCGCAGTTCACCACACAGTGTGTCTGGTAGCTAAAAGAGAGAGCAAAGAATGAGCGATGACGCCACTCAAATGGAGAAAAATGGCAGAAAGAGGCAGAGACGTCCTCCGGAGAGCTACTTTTACTTTCTTACTTTGAGTAGATTTTAGAGCCTGTACTTTTTTACTTTTACTTGAGTAAAGAAGTTGAACCAGTACTTCGACTTTTACAAGAGTAGTTTTTGACACAAGTACTTGTACTTCTACTTAAGTACGGAATGTCAGTACTTTGGCCACCTCTGTGTAGTTCCCACCGTGAAGTATGGAGGCGGAAGTGTGACGTATGGAGGTGCATTGCTGGTGACTCTGTTGGTGATTTATTCAAAATCCAAGGCAAACTTAACCAGCATGGCTACCACAACATTCTGCAGCAACATGCCATCCCAGTCAAAACTAATCCTAAACTGAAGTAATCCAGACGGTGAAAGAACACATAAGGAATCATGTAGTAAACTTAAAATTGTTAAACCAAAATGTGTTTTAGTTTTTAGATTCTTCAAAGTAGGCACTTTTTGTTTTGATTACAGCTTTGTACATTACATAAATTATATGGTTTTGGCTCTTTAATCTCTTTGTGTGCGACAAGTCCCAGTGATGGAGTATATACCAGTGCGATTGTCTCTTATGTGGTATTGTTTCGCCATTTAAGCTCAGATCGTTTGATGCTTGACGGCACAGCGACCTGAAATAAAAGCTTTTCTCAGATGTGTTAAACCTAACGTAACGAGTCTGTTTTGAAAATGTAAGGTGTAGAAAGTACTGATGTTTGTGTCAAAATGTAGGGAGTAAAAGTAAGAAAATAAAGTACAGGTACAGATATCGAATTTGTTGGCATTAAGAAGAGGTGGGATTCTCCCAAATACAGTTTTTCTGGGGGGAAATGTTCAGTGTTGCACAGAAAAAGGTCACAGTACAAGTGCTGCCTGTAAATGATTTGTATCTACGTTAGTAGGCTATACAAGACCACGGTATGCTCCTATCATTAGCACAGAAGTTGCGCAAATTTGACACTTAATCCGCTGTTTCCAGTGTAGCATTTAAGTGAGAAAAATCTCTACAGTCCAAAATTCAATATTCAATTCTTTCATTTAAATAACAGACAATTTTACGAAAACATTAAAGCTTTATGTTGGCTACAATCATGTTCTAAAAGCCTAGCTGTGTTGGGGTATACAGCACAGCTCATCTCTTCAATCTAGCACTACACAGTACACAGTTCATCGGATACCTAAATGATTTAAGTTGTTTTGAGTTTTGCATCTTCATTGACATTCAGGATCAGGGTGGTCTCCAAAATATCCCTTTGCATCGCTGCCACACCTTTCCCACAGTGCTCTCTCGTATCTCTGCGTAGCAAGGCATCCCTCCCCCTCTCCTATTCAATTAGGACTTTTAACAAAAAGAAATACAAGCCTGCGTGTGTGTGCGTGTTGTTGGGGGTGGAGATTCAGATCCACTTGCGGTGTTGGAATGCGCAGTGGTATGTGGTTGAAACGTTAGGGGCTGAACCAAGGTTTCTTGGCCTATAGTCTGTGCAGTGTGGGCGGCTGCTGTTGCTGCCTTTCTTATGTGAGAGTGTGTGTGTGTGTTTTCTTTGTGCTTCAGGGTGTTTGTGCCCTCTACACCTCCACACCCCTGGGAAAGTGTAACAGGTGTGCCTTCCAATGCAGCAGCAGCAGCAGCGGGGGGTGAGGGGATATCGAAGGCAGGCAAGCAGGGTGCTAAAATCTCCCTGTGGGTACTGTGTCCCAGCATACATCCTGTCCATGAAATCAGCCACTGATCACCAGCATTTCTGCCTCCAGTTCCATTTCTGAGAGGAAAAGACAAAGAATGCAGTAGCTAATTATCCATTAACACCACAAATACACCAGGCAGATCACACTCATATGATCCTGAAAATATTTCAACTGCAGTGCTGCTGGCAAACACACTTCACTCCTCTGAGCCTGCCTACTTCATCACTGCAGTCGAAAGGTTAAACATTTACTACAATGTGTGTAGAGGTGGATGGTTCCATCCATCCATCCATCCATCCATCCATCCATCCATCCATCCATCCATCCATTTTCTTCCTCTTATCCAGGGCCATATTGTGGGGGCAAAAGCCTAGATAGAGAAACCCAGATCTCCCTCTCCCCAGCCACCTCCTCCAGCTTATCCAGGGGAATACTGAGGCATTTCCAGGCCAGCCGAGAGATATAATTTCTCCAGTGTGTCGTGGGTCTGCCCTGGGGCCTCCTCCTGGTAGGTCATGCCCAGAACACCTCACCCAGGAGGCACCCTGGAGCATCCTAATCAGATGCCTGAACCACCTCAACTGGCTCCTTTCGATGTGGAGGAGCAGTAGCTCTACTTTGACTCCCTCTCAGGAAGCTCATTTCTGCTGCTTGTGTTCATGATCTTGTTCTTTTGGTCATTACCCAAAAGCTGTGACCATAGGAGAGGTCAGGGACGTAGATCAATCAGTAAATTGACAGCTTCACTTTTATACTCAACTCTCTCTTCACCACAACGGACCGCTGCAGCATCCGCATCACTGCAGCCGCAGTCCCAATATGTCTGTCAATCTCCCGCTCCCCTTTTCCCTCATTTGTGAACAGGACCCCCTGAGACTTGGGCCCCGTTTACACAACGGCGTTTCAAAATGAAAACAGCACAGTTTTGATGCGTTTCGGCCCCCCGTTCACACCAGAATGGAGTGAAAACGATACTTTTTGGAAATGAGCTCCAGAGTGGAGTGTTTCAGAAATGCTTTGGCCTCCGTTTCTTTGTAAACAGACAAAAACGATGCTTTTTGGAAACGGGCACTTGCAGATGCGCACTATGGTTGACGGGGCACTCGCTCATGAGCACTATTATTGCGGCTTCTATAGCCTCACCACCAACTTGCAGCCTGGCAATAGGAACTGCAGTGTTTTTAGCATATTCGCGTTTCCGTGTAAATGTGTCACTTTTTGGAAACGACAACAGCAAAATGACACAATTTTCCACTGGAAACGTAGTGCAAACTCCTTGACTTGAAGCAGCAACTCATCCCTGACCTGGAGTGGACACTCCACCCTTTTCTAGGTGAGAAGCATCGCTTCAGACTTGGAGGTGCTAATCCTCATATCTGCTGCTTCACACTCAGCTGTGAAATGCGAGGTGGAATCACCACCACATGATGAAGCCAACAGGGCAACATCATCCGCAAAAAGCATTTTAGCATTTTATTTTTCTGACACTATGCAGCCAAACAACTAATTGAATAATCTAAAGACTACAGAAAAATGAATGCAATAAAAGAGCTCGTGAAAATCCCTGGAAATCATTGGAACATCTCTTTCACATCAGCTTCCCGCGATTGCAGAAAAGAATTTATGTTTCTTTGATTTCAGAATGCTTTTATTTGTCATCATATGTCAGACATATAACGAAATCGCGTTCCAGAGCACTTTAAGAATGCTATGCATGTAAAAACTGAGATCAAAAGTTCATATGGACGCTTGTTTTTGCCACTGAAAAAAAAAGCCATCCAAAACCTGAAATCTTGAGTTAGCTCTGCCAGTCGGGAAGCTCCGTGAAAGAAACATGGAAACAGATGGCACAAACGCATGCACACCCAAAATCAGGTAGTGACAGCACCAGTGAGCCAACAGTGTACAGCAAACATGAGAGAGTGATAATGGCATCAAAGGTAAACAATCAATGTGTTCACGTCAAAGTGTTGGACAGCTGATGCCTTCTGCTGATGAACCTTAGCAGAGCTTCCTGATTGCAAGAGCTAACTCAAAGTTTTACTTTTTTTTTTCTCTCGAAATTTCGGCTTATCAATTCAAAATTTCAAGCTATGGATGGTCATTTTTTCCCCCAGTGTTGGGAGAAAGGTTCTATACATTCATGACCACCAACAAAGCTGAGAAAATTAATTTAACTTTTTGCTCTGTTTATTTTTTCATTGTGTATTTTTGTATGCGAGTACGAGAGTTTGAGATTATCTACACAACTATTGTTTGCTTTGTGAAGAATTTCTTTATATGGCTAGTGGACTAATTGTTATTTAGCACTTTTCTACTCTCCTTTAGCCCTCAAAGCACTTTATAAAACGTTTGGTTTCTATTTAACATTCACACACACAATCACAGTCCGATGAATACATTGGGAGCAATTCAGAGCTCAGTATCTTGCCCAAGGATACTCTGGCACGCAGACTGGAGCAGCTGGCAATCGAACCATCAACCTTCTAATTAGTACGTGACCTGCCCTACCTCCTGAGTCACAGCCACCCCATGAACCCCTGTTGATTATGGGACAAGCCAAAAATTCCTAACAATGAGCTTTCAGTCTTTAACATCACTGTGAGTTGCAGCCCTTAAAAGAGCTTTTCTGAGTCTAATTGCTAGAGGAATTTTTTTTCCTTGTTGTGTAAATACATCCAAGGCTTTAACATTCATGTCTTAACTTTCACACGTATCCTCCAACCTTCTTCCATTCAAAAATGACCATGTATCACTGGAGGCTTTACACAATCAGCTTCTTGCAGGCTTGAAGGTGTGAGCGGCGTGTGGAAGGCGTGAGTGCATGAAACGTTAAGAGAATTTGATGTACATTGGGTGTGCATTGCTGTCTACCACAGTCCTGTGTTTTAGATCCCAGCGCTGGCAGTTTGCTTTGGCAGTGCACCCACACACAATCAAAACCTTAAGAGATTTTCAAAAGTGGACTTGTCATGGAAAATTGCCGGCTTGGTCTTGAGTCCAAACAGCTTTATTTGGATGGAGAAAGCACTGGAGCCTATCTGAATTAATAGATGTGGCGTAAAAAAGGCTTATTTTCAGAGGCTGGGCTCAAAGTATGCGGCGTTAGTACCCTGAGCTCCGGGCGGTTCCTGAAGTTGTGTTTGCAGTGCAGGGAGAGGAGCCAGCACAGATGGTTAGGTACCAAAGGCAGCAGACTTTTTCTCATGCCTTTAAATGGGAGCGCTCTCTTTCTTAGCTAATATTTAGCTCCTTCAAATGCTAATGGAGTAGCTTCGCTCTCCAAGGTTAGCATAACAACTATGGGAAAGCCTTTAGATCTCAGACATTTGTTTACCAGATGAAAGAGCCTGCACATCGCAAGAGCAGAGAGGGAGAGAGTCAGGACTCTCATCTCATGAAGCACCCACAGCCAATTTCAAGTTACATGAACTATTTGGGCCCTTTTCCCATCACTTAATTTCCCCCAACACTTATTTTATTCTCTGATGATTTTGAGAAGAAACTGTTGTCATGCTTTTAATGTGATGTTTTAGTGAGTGTGTGTACAGTATGTGTGTGTGTGTGTGTGTGTGTGGGAAGTGGGATTCTGTACGATAATAAATAAAGGCTGGGAGAATAGATAACTGGAATGGATCCTATGATCCTAAAAAGTTTGAACAAATAAGTCAGCATTGGCTTGTATATTTTCATATCATTTATTTTTATTGAATCGCAGATTATTTGGATAGGAGCAGGAAACAGTGTTCTCGATGTTGTGTCGTTCTTGTAATCTGAGCTTCACTTGTGTTTTTTTGTCAAAACCTCTTAAAATATCTAAAGACATCAGATTTTTTTTGTGTGTGTGTGTAAAGCAGGAGATATTTAAGGGGCTTGTTTCTGTCTTTTCCACAAGCTGCTATGATTCTGTTTTTAGCTCTATTTGATCCATTGTTTAGTGGAAAAAAATATATTTATATCACCATAGAAACGGCAGTAGGGAGCACGCACGCACGCATGCACACACACACAGAGAGAGAGAGAGAGAGAGAGAGAAAGAAAACTAAAATGTAATTTCTCAGAAAATCAGCTTGGGTTTTTGATCAGAGCTCTAAAATGTTATTGATGTGTGCTAGTTCCATGACTTAAGAAAACAATCATCCTTTATGAGTTTGTTTCCTCCCCTTTGGGAGCGAGATAACCTGAATTATTAAATATGGATCAAAAAAGAAGGAAAAAATAGAATGGCCCATAAAAAGGTCCTCAGTAAGTAGCAGCATTTCCCCCACTGAACAGTTTCAGAGGCAAACAACTCATATTATACTTCAAAACTGTAATAAAGCACTATCTTTCCTGCATCTCAGTAATACATTATTCACTTCTAGTTGCCAAGAGGAGACTCTAGAGGATGGTTAAGAACCCTCTACAATATTTATGTGGCATGCTGCAGTGCTGCCACACACACATAACGCCCTATCAAATCCTAGTGTTTGTTGCCATACCTACATCTCTGTGGATTAAAAACATAAAACTATTAACACCTAGCGGACACTGTAAAAGTATGCTTTTTTTCTGTTTGTGTAATAGAAGACTATATAATGACTTCAGGATTACTCCCTTTCATGCCACATTATCACGATTTCCACTGCTTTGGCCCACATACCGTAGATTGTTTATGTCTGTTTCAGGATCCAGGCCAACCATGACTACTTTCACTTGGGATTTCTATACTAGGAGCATTCTAAGTGATGATCTATTTGAGAATGGGAGATAGAAAACGCAGTCCTCAGAGATGCTAAATATATTTCTGAAGAGTCTTGGGAAGCATGTTTGATTAAAGAGCACAGCCCCGTAGCATGCAGTGCATCAAACCGGTGGAAGTAGCAGAGCAGCGTTTCACTTTGTAGATCATTAATGATCATGATGCATGCTGCTGCACGGTAATGATGTCGACGTTGCAGGTCGTCAGATGGTAACGGCTGCTTTGCTTGTCTGACGAGACAGAAGGATCAGGATCCTGTATAGTAGGGGGAAAGTAAAGACCTAAAGATAATATAGAAAACCCAAGGAAGACAAAACATCCAACAGAATCAGGTTCAGGACATGTAGAGTGTAGAGAGAATGGAAGAACATAGAGAGATGACGAACACAACATCTAATACAGGACACACCAGGGCTGTTGGTGGGACCATATAAAAGATGGATGCTGTTCCTGTGCTGTCACCCACTGCATTTTGAAGACTCAGTGTTGGCATTTTGGCTGCTGCCGTGTTGTTTTTTTGGAGTAAGAAGTTACAATATTTGCCTAAGTGGGTGGAGTGCTAACCAAGCAAACAAGGCCAAAACCCTGACGTCATCTCCCTGATCAAAACTGGTCACGGTACAACCGCACAAACTGAACCAGAGACAAACAGATGTTGATGCTGTTTCCATGCAGTACAGAGGTCAGCAAAGCTGGTTACTGCATGGCTGTAAAGAGACGGCCTCACAGCGTCTTCTCCACAAACACACACTAGGTTCACCATAGACTCTATTAAGGGCTTTTCCTTCTTCTTTCTGTTGAGAACATTTTGTTTATTTCTTTTTATTTTAGTTGATAAAGCGATAGTAGAGTTCTGAAAAACAAACTTTCTCTTGCTAGAAAGCCTAAATAGGATGTCCAGGCAAACGTCCGTGAGGTTGGCTCAATATTCAATTTGGAATTATTCAATCGTGACTTGAAGTCAATGACAGACCTTCAGCCAACAGTTACACAACATCTAAATGTTTGCTGGTAAGTTATCAGGTAAGGCTAGCAAGCTGAGCTACAAAGCTATATTTATAAACTGTCTGGGAAATTGTTAAAATAACCAATGATATTTATAACAATAACATTTAACCACTAATAGTTTTCATGTGCATATGACATGAGTACTGTGTGAAAAATAAGCAGATATCTTTTCACCGAAAGGATGCATATAATAAAATGTCCTTCCATGCTGTTGCTGTCTCCCTGCATCACCCTACAAACCGAGATCCCAATCTAACAGTGTGATCAGCTCTCTACACTCTCCACATCCTGATAAATAGAAGCTCTGAGTCACTGAGTCCAGATTGAGAGGCCTGATATTTTGCAGTCAGGGAGGCTATTGTGGCTATTTCAGTGTACTCGAGGTCAGGGCATTCAAGGAGCTGTCTGCTCATGGCGTGTAGAGTGAATGAATAAGAGAGAGTGGCTGCAACAGAGATAGAATGTGTGTGTGTGTGTGTGTGCGCGCCTATGAGAAAGAAAGAGAGGCATGGAGATAGATAGATAGAGAGAGTAGGAGCACGCACGGACAGAGTAGGGAGATAGGGCTCTTTGTGCTGATATGTTCGGTGACCTTGCACTCTCAGTGATGGGCCTCTATCTCTCACTCAATAGAAGAGCAAAATAGGATTCTTAGATACATCTGCACACAGTGGAGCCAGAGAGTGGATCTCACTGATGCGGTGGGCCAACACCAAGGCGCCAAGCCAGGACTGTGTGTGTGTCTGTGTGTGTTTGCGTGTATGTGTGGTTCGATAGTGGATACAGCAGAAATAGAGAAAAAGGAATGCCATCAATCACAAAAGCTGAGAGGCCTTGGCAGAGCCTCGGGGTGCTTATTATTTTGCCCACAGTGTGTGGGCGAGCTGTAGCACACACAGGCTGGTAAGACAGCTCATAGATGTAGATCCGAGGTGTTGTGCTTCAGTAAAGGTGAAAATCATATTACATACTGTGTTTTATTGATAAGACTTTATATATTGAGAAGTATGTTATTAAAATAATACTATTTAGCCATTTTCCTGCCACTGTTTTGCCCATGCAACACCACTTTTTTCACAGGCAGTTGCAATTTACACAAATATGATCTTATTACAGGTACAACAGAATAGATTCTTGTTATTCAGCCCAGAAATAAATGTAATACATTCTGCAGCATTTACATCTCAAAAATCTTTTAACGCCCAACCTTCAGAGCAGACTGCCAGTGCAACAACGTTATTAACTCCTTTCAAACTCTATTTCCAATTTCAATGCACCTATCTACACATCAGAAATATTCTACTTGGTAAAATTAAGCCCCCAGTGAAGTTAAGACCAGTTCTTATAATTCACTATCTTTAAACATTAAGACATTATTTTGCAGAACGGGTGCAAAATTAAATGAGTGCATGTGTGTGTGTGTGTCTGTGTGGGTGTGTGTGTGTGTCAGGTTGTTCTATTCATGGGTAGAGGATGGTACTGAGTTCCTTTACTTAAGCAGAAGCAGCAGTACTTTATCATACAAATGCAAGAAGAAAGTAGAAGAAGCATGATTAGAGAAGTGCGCTTAAGAATTGTGCAGTGCGGCCCAGTTCCAAAGTATTTCAAGGATTACTGTCATAGATGTGGTAACATATAAGCAGCATTTTGATACTGCTCCCCCACTGTAACGATATATTTCAGCATTGTACATTTAAACCTGCAACAATGTAGTGTCTCGTGTTTTAAAAAGAGGGTGTATGCCAAATTTTGAAGTTACCTGAATAATGGTATCGTGTGGAAACTGTTAGAGCCATCATTTTTGGAGATTCACCAACAAAGGGTCTCATGGCCAGGACATGTATAAATTCCATGGACTTTATAGAAATTCAGCGCTAAATTCCCTGTAGCCTGCCAACTCACCTTTAAATATAAAAGTGATTGCATGGAGGTCTGGCAGCACTTTTTGAGAGCTCTTTGCATACCTTCTGAGACAAGTATATAAACAGTTAAATGCATTAAGGTGTGGAATTGTGTTAAAACCTTGTATCTATCTTCAGACAAATAATAACACCATGCTCTCAGTAGTATCTGGTGATATACAGAATATTTCATCAGGACAGATGATGTGATTGGAGCATTCCGAAAAAAGGATGCCTGCTGATGCATCTTTTATTTTTGCACAGAATACAAATAAAAAATGCATTCTGACTGATTTGCCTAAAACCAAATCGTAAATAAAACACGGCACACAACACAAATTCCCCTCTCCTTCCCTTCTGTTCAATTTGTGTAGAACACAAGTGGTGAAATGCAATTCAGCCTCCCCTTCTTTCCTCCCATCATATGTCCTTTTAGCCATGATGCGATGGGACAGGTATGGCTACTCCCACGCTGGATACATCTTGATACATGGCTGGCTCTGTGGCGCGTAAACCCCAAGGTCTTTGTGCTCCTCACATTGCGCAGATCAATCTCCTAGGCAGGTTCCCAGGAGGAGCACAAAGCCTTACAGCTGAGACACTACTGTCCCTCAGCAGCAGAGAGAAAGAGACGGAGGGAGAGAGAGAGAGGCAGGGAGAGCACGACGAAGGAGAGGAGGGAGATGGGGGGGGGGGTTGGGTGGAGGGGTTAGGGATTAAGTCTTTTCTTCCAGGATAAGGACCTGTCTCTGAGAGAAAGACACAGAGAGGCTCTCTTGGAGGGGGAGAGGGTTTGATCCTTCATCCCCCCTCTCCTCCTCCTTCTCCTCCACTGCCTCTCTTCTTCTTCCTTCTTTTGTGTTCCTCTGCTGCTCACTGTAATCTGACGTGACACAGTTACAGATGGTCTATCAATGCCACAGCCCATCAGAGTCCTGTTGAGGGGCTTGCTGGGGGCCTATGGGGGTTTGATAGGCTGTCCAGTACCCTTCCTGCCTGTCTTGCCTGCATGCCCCTGTATGCAAGGACCAGCTGAGAAAGCCAACACATCAAATAATTTTTGGCTTTGATGTCAGCGACTGGACATACACCCATAATATATATACAGTACATATGTGCAATGTGTATAGATACATAACAACCCTGTGTGGTGGTCGTTTGCCTTGATGCAATGGATTTGTTGTGAAGCTGGTGAGAAGAAACCAGGCTGACACTTTGACGGATGGATGCAGAGAGGTGTGTTTGTGAGGAAGGGCCTCCTGTGCCATCTCACCATGGTAATGGCATCCCAGAGGAAAGGCCTTTGCCTACATGCATGTGCCATACATCCAAGTCTGAGATCTCATCTCTATATTTCTGAATAGATGTGTTGTAATTATTTCATATTAGAAGCTTATACGCTGGATCACATAAACAAATATGAAAATCCTGAACGTGATCATAAAAAGGAAGCTTTCGAAAATTGGAGTGAATATGTCAAAGTGCATTTTCTTGTGCAATCATTTTGTTGTTGCTTTTATGTTGTTACTATGTACTTTTCTAGCCATTTAAATGGATACTGCAGTGATTTAGTATCACAGTTCAAAAAAATTGGGAAATTTGTGAGACACAGCTCAAAAGAAGAACACATATATATGACATTTATGATATTGTAGTCTTTAGTATGTGTCAAACACTGAGACACTTCATCCTACATTTCCCACAATGCAACTTTTCTCCTTAGACCCTCTCTGCTGATGGGTAATCAATTTTTTTTTAACCTCCCATAGATTCCTGCCATGACCAGCAGGACAACATTTTTTGCTTGTTACCTCTAGTATGGGGTGTATATGTTTCATGTGTTTAAAAATGAATGAAAATGTACTAAATTCACTTTAGACAATGATATTAGTTACTTGCTGTACAGTGCTGAATGTATCCCTTTGTTAATTGGAAAGAAATATCAGTCACAGGTTAAGTTATATTATGTGACTGAGATTTATTTCCATTAAATAAGGGATACAATCACCACTGGGGTTATTATTTTCAGACTTCACAGCATTTTTTGGAGCCACTGAAAGTATTTTTCAATTATTTATAACGGCTGAATAATGAAGGGCTCCTTTTTATGTCAGAAAGGGTCAATAAAGTGGCAGAAAACCCTGTTTTAATCCTATTGATCATGTTAATAACAGACTTTAAAAGGAAAAAAAAAAAAAAAACCCAGTTTGACACATTCATGGCAAAGAGTGCATACAACTCTTTAAATTCAATGCGTTTAAATTTGTGTTATATTCATACTTCTCGAACTGGGACATCAACTCAACTTATCACGCTCACGCATGCACAAGCCTCTCAATAAAGGTGTGATTCACCACAAATTTATAAAGAGCAAAGGATAATGAGGAGGAAAGTGGGTGAGAAAGCAAACTTCTCATACAGTGCGTGCACGTAGTTGTGTGCAGTCAACGTCCATGTGTTTCTGGGTGCATTTGTGTGACACCGAGGCGTAGGGTGTTGTCTGCCACTCGGGGCCCCTCTTGTCGACTGCTGGCGTATCCCAGAATCCTATTAGGAGCAAGTCACACTTGGGTGGCACATTCATCATGGGCCCTGCACATTCAGATTGCTGTTATGAATATAATTAGAGAGCAGCACAGAGATGATGTTCAGGGCACTCACTCACGCACACAACGACACACACACACTTTAAGTCATATGTGAGTGTGCAAACACATATGTCACCACGCATAGAAATGTGTGTGTATTGTCATGTATTGTCATACAAAACATTACAATACATGAGACATGTACACATACACACACACTGAGCCTTTTCACACAAACACTTTCCCTCTGACTTGTATCACTCGCTTTTTTCTAACGCACAAACAGACAGAAAGGCACACACACCTACTGTGATGTCAGACACTTAATTATCACCCAGAGCTCGGTGCGCCTAGCCTCACCACTTCAAGTACGGGCCAGCCAGCTCACTCGGGACAAGGATGAACCAGTCTGACACTGCTGGATAAAAATGTCTGTGCAGTAACTTTTTAATCTCAACAGATCGAACGCAGCACAGGAGGACTACCGCGGAAAAAGAAAAAAGACAACAAAGCCATTACTGAATAAGTCCTATTAGCAAGTATTGTCTGCTCAATTTCCATCATGGAACCTTCTGAAGGCACATCAATGAGCCACACCATTGGACTGTCTGATGCCTTCTTTCATTACATATACACTGTAAATCCTTTTTGTTTCACGTCCACGTAGCTTCCTGTCACACTCATTTTTCACCTATATATGCAGCACGAATCGTGCCTTAACATGCAAATAAAATGCTCCAAAACGCAGGCACTGCTTCCTTGCCTGTCATGGAAATATGACTGAGTACTCCTGTGCCACTCTGATATTTCTAATACACTTGCCTGTTCAGGAAAATCCTTTGCTTATAGTCGTTCTTGTTCTTTTTTCAATAATCAAGGATGGTAATGGAATTGCTCTTGCATTTATATAACGCATTTCAAGTTGTACTGACCCCTCAAAACAGATGTCTGCATTATCATCGAGGGTGCTTCTTAGCGCTGCTGTGCTAATCAAGTGTGAGACAAACAATAAGAAGAGAACACAAGATACCTGTTTTTGTTCTTGGATATAAAATGTATATCGAGCTAGAGTGCTGCACGCGATTGTTTTAATATGTGTTAGTGATTTTTTCCCTTTCTCATTTGTAAACACGCTCACCGTTAGCTTGTTTTTTGTTCTTTTTTCTGTGTTCCAACCTTTGGCTCAAAGGCTCTTTTTTTTTGAGTTTTCCATGCTTTTTTTTCCTTTCTTCATAGTGGTGCAGCATTTTGAAGCACTGCGGCTGAGTCCTGTGAACCGCAGGTCTTCAAGTGTACTAATGGCTTCAATGTAGGTGGGAATTCAAGGTCCAGCTTGATGAAACCAAACAGCACTACAGTGAAAAGTAATCTTTCCAAAATGCTGTAACATTTCAAGCATTTCAACAAACCCATGAGAGCAGTTCTGTAATTTGCTGCCAGACACAATATGTGTAAAATATACACGTCGTCCTGCTGTGGTGAGCAGACAGCAAAGTTCACTGACACTCTTTAAAGGACATCGCACTACGGTTAAACCGCCGATTGATCAACACTATCTCAAATCATCTGCTTGTGTTTAATGGATGGCACGTTTAGGCATGCAGCAGTTTTGCAGCTCATAAAAATCATTTTTCCATTATGATGCAAAGCTTCTGAAGCCAAATGTTCACACTGTGGTTTAAACTGATTCTTGTTGTGCTGAGTGCCAGCAGAAGCAGAAGCAAAGCAGATGATGACTGTTTATTTGTGCAGTCTACTCCTTTAAGTGCCGGTCGCCAGTGATGATATCAGTTAAATGTGGAGATTACACGTGTAAACTGTTCTCGTACAGGCCTGTAATCATAAGATTAACTATCAGCAGGTTGGTGTTTGAACAGCATCCGCACCTGCATTCACTTTACACGGAGAGGCGAACGAGCTGGATTATTGATGAAAATGAAAATCAGAGACAGTGCCTGTTGGATTCAGTTCAAATGTGCACGCACCAAATTGGTTGTGCTGTTATTGTTGGTTCATTGAGGGTAAATAATGGACAACAAAATCTACTACATGTCAAGAGCTGGCAAGGTTTCCAAATTGGGATTAAAAAGGGGATGAAAACACGAGCAGCGACTGAGAAAAGCTGTGTTTTGAACTTTCATTATATATATAAAAAACTGAAGACTTCTGTACTTCTCAGGCTATTTATTTTGTTGTTCCTCAGTAGCTTGAATGATAACACATGTGGGCCATCATCCAGCTGTCTCAGGTCAAAAAGCTTCATTTGTCCACCTCTGAAATTCCTCATGAGGCCGACGAAGAGCTCTAATTAACTGTGCGGAGGAACGACGAACGTCTGTGATGGCGCGCTCTCTTTCTTTATTCTACACACACACACACACACGATGTTTCATTCCCTCCTCTCTTTCTCTCTCCCTCTGCCTCTCTCACCCCTTCGTTAAGCGCTAGCAGGAAGCTGGCCAAGACTCTTGGAGAGCCAGCATGTGTTTACCACCCTCTGAATGCGCGCCACGTCGAGAGCTCTGCCTGCCATCTGAATGCTCTGTAATATCAATAATTGATGCTCTTGAGGAGTAGTAATTAAATTAGTTAATTATGCCGGTAAAATTACATGTAATTATGAGACTGGAGGGTATGTTTAGTAAATTAGTCTCATCCATGCTCACTATGTGTACTGCTGCCAAATTTTATTCCTTGATGATTAGGTAATTTTGATACCCACTCCGTTTTCAGAAACAAATGCCTCGTTTACACACAGGCACGGTCTGATCGGGATTACGGAGCTTTCCTCTTTATGCTCAATGCTGCTTGATAAATATGTGATAATTGGTTTCAGTGAGTTTTATGGTACAGAAATAATGGAAACAAAATTTTACTGCTTTCCCCCCCAAGGGAAACCCTCTCAGAGAGGACTTTTATATGTTGCTAAATTGTTTCCCCAATTATGTTTAATGACAGATGTAACCAGGATTGGTTTTGGTGGATGGCCGGCATGTGATGTAGCATGCTTTGCATATCTGGCTTTGGTTGTGGCTCTATGATGTTAATCTTTTTAACTTTTGTTTTCTGTACAAGACAGGGCCACAGTTATTTTTAAGCTTTAAACTCTTGTGATTTAGAATTTTTTCTGTCTTGGGCCCGGACAGACACGGCTTAGTAGGCATTTTTTTTGGAAGTTTGAGAATCCCGAGCGTCTGGAGAAGACCTGAGCAAGCACAGGGAGAAGATTCAAACTCCACACAGATCATCACTTCCTGGGTTCAAACCCACTGAGTAACCATGTTGACATGATTTAGTTTCTGGAATGAATATGACATGAAGATGGTGGAAAAAAGGAAAGTTGTCTTAATACATTTTCCATTATTTTCCTCTTTTGTAAAGCCTATACAAAATTATGAATTTTGGATAAATAGGTTCTTATAAATTACCATCATGCTAAACTCCACTAAGTAACCAAGAAAATATTCTGGAACTTTGTACCTATAGATAAACAAATATTTTAATAAAGGTCTTTCTGTCCATACATCTATGCACAAGATAAATTATTGTGCATATAACTAATTTTTACGTAAAATCTGATAAAGAACAGGTGTGCGTGAAGCGTCACATTTTTTTTGATAGTGAAATAAATACATAAATATAGAGGCACACAGTGGATGTAGCTAATATATTGCCATTACCTGAAACTCGTGCAAATATTTTTCTCGACTAATCACTTAACCGTTTGGTCTTTAAAATATAAAAGAGAAAAAACTGTCTTTGTATAAGCAAAGATTAATATTCTTTAAACAATTAACCACCAAAATACCGATTAACAAACGCAAGTGAAAAATACAATCCGATACAGCTGGCAACAATTATCGCACAGAAGCTTTATGTGTATGTTACAATTAAGTTACACACATGGGAAGCGCCTAGGAAATGCCTACACATATGTGCTCTCCAACAAAAAAAATCCACCCCAGTCATCTTTCTGTAAAAACTTGTCTAAATACGGCTGTGTGCAGGGCGGCGGCTCTGTCAATAACACCAGTGAGCGCCTGTAGGCTGTGGACCAACTCTCTCTTGTTTGACTTTGCGCTATGGAGGGAGGCTTATCTGTAAGCCCTGCCATATTGCAGCATCACATTTCCCCCAAGATCTCATAAACAGCTTGTTGTGCTCCTACTTGTGAAATCGACGGCATATTGTCTAGACCGGGCTGAATGCACAGACAAATAACAAGGCCTAAAAACACTGTGTACTGCAGTTAATGAGATTAAACTCGCTGCCAGGGAAGTTTTCCCCCATTAATTGCCTCTGGATTACACAAGGAGAACAACTGCACCACATCATCTGAGAGTCATGAGTGCAACTTTCCATAAGAGTGATCTGTGGTTCTAACAATAGGCCTATATGTCATCTTAAAGTGACAGCTGATGTTGATTGATCATGAGCTATTATTAAATGGTTACTATAACTTCAAATGCATGAGCCGCAGATGATTTTAAACAAGGGGAAGTATGCAAATGCTCACATGTCAACACACATGGAAAGCATAATGATTGGCAGAAGTGCCGGCCCACTCGGCCCCTCCTGTAGCAGCATGGGAAAGCTGTGGCTGTAAGGCCTAAGAGGCTGTCAGTGTCTAACTTTGCCTCAGGCTTGATCCTTTTAATTTATGTTGGTAAAGAATCGCAAAGTGCCGCCATCTCTCCAGAGATTCCCCAGCAAGTTAATTGCATTCTTTCACTTGTTACTGATTAAGAGACTTACAAACACACACATACATGGGCGTGCACACACGTACGCACACAAGTGCACACAAGTACACCTTTTTCTTTTAGGGTGACATATTTTGATTTTTTTCAGTTGTCTTCCCTGAGAAGTTCACAGACATCTGAGTTGGAGAGTGAATTCGTCTTGACTGAAGAGAAATTGTCATGCATACACACACACACACACACACACACACACACACACACACACACATGCTGTCACATAGATGCACATGTATCTTGACAGGCAGAATAACAGGCTGATTGAGCAATGAGAAAATAACTGACACAGAAATCCTTCTACATCTTCTTCTCATCTCACTCTACACCCCCGTGCCGCGCTCTCCGAGGTTCTTCCTGATGTTCATTTTGGATTTTGGGTGACTGAGATGTGACCTCACACATCGGATGTGACACCAATGGAGGATGATGAAAAAAGACTGGTATTCTGTAAAGGCACCATCTTTATGTTTTTTTTCCTCCCACAACCCCACACATCAGAGGATAGCGTATATAAAGCACAGACTTCCATCAGCCTTAAGATGCTTGTTTCGCAAATTAAAATAGAATAGAAGCCAAGTTTTTTCCTTTTCTTTTCTATTGTCCTTGTTTAAACAAAGCACCCCTGCTGGAAACACAATGGAACAATATCTGAGCACCTGATTGCAAGCTTTTCTGTCTGGAAACAGGCTTTAGCAACCACTGACTGTTTAAATCTTTAAAAGCGTCAATGATGAAGATTTAACTTTATCATGTTAAATTACCTGGTGATTTGAGCAAAAGAAACATGGAAATATTCTTGTGTGAAACTGTTAAAACTAAATGTAACAGGAGTATTGTGTTGTGCACAGACACTGTCAATGCATCCTTGATCCTGGCTCATTGTTCTAACATTGATTTTACTGAAAATGAAAATAAGCGCGTCAGTCTGAGCAATATTCAGACTCAATAGGGGAGTAAAGTCTGAACAACTAAATTTTTAACATTTACTTTTTAAACAGTTCTTTTTGCTACTAGCTTTTTTTCTGAAATGTTAGATCGTTGCTGAATTAAGGTTAAGCAAGATTATACCATCAACAATGAATTGACCTCAATAAAAAGGCCTAATTATTATCAAAATAGTTGATAGAAACTGAGTTTGGTGAGCTCACATAAAAGAAAAGCAAATATAAATTTGAAAACGTAAATAAATAAATAAAAATGAAATAAAAGCATTGACAATTTGATGCTATAGGCACCATAATCCAGCAATGATGTATGCTATTGTATCCTCACAGTGGTTAATATGTGGAGGAAGAAGTGATGAATATGTGATGATAGTATAGTGTTCCTCATTTACGATGAATGGTCTCTGGCTCTGCCTTCATTGTCATCTCACAACTCATTGCAGTTTATTTTGACTCAGTCCTGTTTGGGTCGTTACTCAAAAAAAGCAGTATATTATAAATCACTCATTATTTTGTCTTAAAGTAATGCAGTACATTACTTAATTACTTGCCGTGAAAGCAATTGATTTAATTATGAGGACACAACACTTTTTTTTTGTGTTTACAAATGAACACAAACCTGACAACACAAAGCAAAGTTGAAAACCAACCGAGAGAGATTTCAAACATGGCCGCAGTGATTCTGCTGTAGATTCATGTACTGGTAGAAATGCAGGCCTGTCTGCTCATCGCTGCCTCTGTTACCTGCTGAAGTTCAGTCGTGTCCGCTGAGCCTGGGTCAGCATTCACTCAGCTTCAGCATCACTCTGGCTCCTGTGTTAGCATGCTGTGAGCTTGTGTTAGCAGTGTAATGCGGTTGTTTCTGTCCTGGAGGCAGTTTGCACTTTAGCACCGCGCTCTTGTTCTTTTGCAACAAAAATAAAGGTAATGTCCACATTTCCACTCCTCAAAAGTTGTAGACCTCTCAACTATTTTCCTCTGTCCTGCACACAAACCGAACTCTGGTGGTTGTGGCACAAGTGCACAGGGAAGAAAAATTATTTGATGTGTTTTCTCCCCTTTCTATCCACACAGTGTGCAGATAACTGTACATCATTTGTAACACATATACCAACATAACTGTAACAAAACTGTAACATAGACATATTTTACATTGCTCTGTGGGTGTGTGCTACTGCACCAAATTTATATTCTTCCACAGCTGAATATCGTCCCAAAAAAATCATAATTTCTCTTGTTTGAGGAATGAGCACCTGTTTTAGGAAATTATTCAGAAAATAATTAGCTATTGTTTTACTTCAATAACATATCAATAGATAACTCAGCACTAGAGATAGTGAACAAGAAAAACTATAGAATACTGTCAGATTTACACTTTAATAAGTGAATATTCAAGGCTATGTAAGCATTTCCATTTCACTTGAATAGAATGACAGCCCTGTCTAATTTAGAAAGGAAAAAAAAGACAATAGGCTGCTTATTAAAGCAAGATGATGTTGCTGGCTTTAATAAATTTTCTGAGCTTTATAAGCCTGGGTAATTATTCAGAATTGTCCAATAAAAATCATGACATGTGGCTTAAATGCTTGCATATTCCATTTATTAGATCCCTCTCGCTGCGATGCCCTGTTTATACATGTGTGTGTGTGTCTGTGTGCAGCTGTGTGTTCTTGCATGTGCTGCAGCACATGCCCGCTGTAACACACATGCGTAACACCGTGCACATACATGCGTCGGCTACGACTGTCACTGTCATTTTATGAAGACCCTCCCCCTCGCAATCGACAACTAGCAAACATTAAATAACCACTTTAATTACATCCCATAATCCTTCCATGATCCGCCCTCATGGATCTTATTATGAGGCTTGATGTTTGCTCGGGAAAGCCTTACATCGACAGTTTTGCCTTTATAAGTCCTAATTTTTGATCATCAGTTGTGCTGTTATGAGATGAAATTTACACAATAAAGTTGTAAAAATGCCAAAATGCATCACATGCCAGAGTGAAGACTAAGCAGCTTTTCGTGTTCCCTGATAGGCTGCCGTTAACTACAGGACAATGATGAGACGTATTACAGTTAAAATATATCACATCAAATCTTTATCACCACCATCAACACTGAGGGACCTGCATTACAAGAAAAAAAAAATATTTGGAAAATGTCTTATTAACGCAGGACAGATGCACTGAATGTGTATAACATGCAGAATGTGTGTGTGTGTGTGTGTGTGCAGAGTTAAGCAGGAATCACTTGTGTGACTGAGTAGGGCTAGAGCTGATGAAGTGTTAAGGGGGTTGAGTCCATCTTCACTACTTTGTCCTGCCACCACTGCTGTCACTGTTTGTTGAAGCACACGGTGAGAGGTGGTGTGAAGGAAAGTGGAGAGAAACAAAATATTAAGGTGAGCCAGCAAACTTAAAATGCTGTCAATTTGTCAAAAGTGCAGCCATGTTCTTCTCCAGCCAAATAAAGAGCTACCAGACTGGCCTGTCACATATTCACTGTGTGTAATCCTCTGTGTGTGTGTGTGTGTGTGTGTGTGTGTGTGTGTGTATTGTGAGGGGGCAGCTGACAGAAACACAGGTGACAGATGATGAAAAGAAACATTACTCTCAGTAAAAAATGGAGGTCACCCCGGTGGAGGACAGAAAGGCTGCTTTTCGCACAGTTAACCTGCAGAGTGGGAAAACAGATCAGAGAAGACTGCAAACTGAAACGTGCAGGTATCAACACACAGAGTTAATCTTTCTTCACGTCCAAACTGATGATGAAAGGATTTGCTTAAAAAAAAGGAAAGAAAACAGGGTCAGAGGGGGAAAAAATGTGTGAAAAAGTAGTGAAAGAAAAAACACAGGCATTAGTTCACATAGAAAAATAGGCTCCACGGGGATTTTGAGATTTTATCTAGGCAATGATGCAAAGTGAAGCAATACATCAAAAAATTTCAAAAATGGGGGGAAAGATGGAAGTTTACAGGAGAGACCTTCAAATGGTGCAGGCTTGCTTGCTAAAAACAAAGAGCGACACTCCTCTGAGAAACAAATGAAAGGAAATGTGAGAATTTAGAGGGTTTTTTTTTAAAGAAAAAAAAATTTTTAATGATGTAATGTAGAGAAATATGCATTTTTATAGAGGTCTACTTGGACAAGGACACAGAGGGAACCAGGAAAAAGTTTTTAAATGTTGGTATTTATAATTTTTTATTCCATTGACAGTGTCTCAAAAACAAATGTCTTTTTATTCTGCCTCACAGTTAAAAAAATGAACTGGTTCTAGTCTTATGTATTGTTCTACTCTGCAAGAACACACTTTATAGTAGTAATAATATTTTAAAAAATGAGCAGTGACTGCAGTGAGTAAGAGTCACACGACAAACCTCTCGGGAACAGCGCATGAAAATGATGCACTAATATACTGCAAAAAAAAAAAAAAAAAATAAAGCAATTTCTTATACGGACAACAAAAAAAAAAA
>VUQK01028708.1:8132-22294 GCA_015106715.1 Bujurquina vittata | reverse complement strand
GGCGGGGGAAAAAGAAGAGAAGAAAGAGGAAAAAAAAAGAAGAAAGAAAAAAGGAAAAAAAACCCAAAAAAAAACAAAACAAGAAAGATATATTTGCATATATACACATATATACACAAATACACACATACACACACACACACAGACATGCTATGTGCATGCGCACAAACCCATGCATAGCCATATACACCAACTCATCCATTTACACACATACATCCAGTCATGTTGTAATTTTGTGTGTGTGCATGTTCTTCTGTCATGGAACATACTCAATTATGGTGGTAAGAAGCCGCAACCAGTCCCCTCAGGACCTAGAGGTAAGCCAGGAAGAACCCCAAGGAATCGGGCCATCCACAGCCCACCAGGAGCTCAGAAGATCTGACGCCGCACATCCCATGACAACCGTGTGCACCCCCAGAGTAGGAGGGAGGAGCCCTCAGACGTCTATTCATAGAGATTACATAGTCAGTTCAGAAAGTTTGAGACTGGGACACAGGTGGTTTCCCTTTTAGGACAAAATCAGACCATTTAACGTCTAAAAATTCAACAATCACTCCCATGACAGACCAACGGCCTGTCCAGGGTGAACTTTCACCCTAGGGTAGCTGGGATAGGCTCTGGCCCCCCGCAAACATCAGCTGGGTTTGAGGAAAATGGCTGGATGGACATTTACCAGGTTACTGGGGATACGTTGTTCTACATTTTCACCACCAAAACACTAGCTGTTTGTGGGCTTTCTCTCATCAGGTTTATCCATGCGCTTCCACTCAGTCTGAAACAGTGAAGCAGAAGTAGCTGGAAACATGAAGGAGGACACTAAACAGGTCGATCACAGTCCCGTAGTTGCATTTCTAGAAAGATGCACATCTGGTTATGTTGTAAATTATTCGCAGGTCTTCAGAAAGGCTTGCTGTAAAAACATACCTATGGTGCAGAGTTAACGCAGAAGTAGAAATCCCACATTAGATTTATATGCATTTTAGCATAGTTTTATCAATGGGAGGATGCTGCCTTTCAAATAAACTCTTTTACATGCACTGTGGCCTCATAGTTCTTCTGTCAAACAAGGCTGATGGCATTCCCTACCAGGCAGAAATCCCAAACAATATTCCACATCATGCTGTTTACTTGGCAAAGCCTCTATATCCATCTCATCCACAAGAAAATGACTGTTACTGTTCATCAATCTTCATTGCCGATGAAAACCATCAGCATTATCTCTGCACTAATTACAATGACACAAAGAGGAAATACAAGATGGTGTCAATGCAGACACACATATCAATGCAAAACAGTTTTTGACAATGGGAGAAGTTCTTGGACATGAAAATGTGTGGAAATATAAAGCATCAAAAACATCTGTTCACTTTGCTGCTTCATGAGGAGGGAAGCTGTCAGGTCACTGCTGATGTGCCTTCAGTACTCATGACAAGGAGGGAAGTATCTAAGTGGTCTTTAATCTGGATCTACAGCTTTAATGGCAGATTTTCAGGTGAAGCTGCTGCTTTAAGTCAACATAAAATCAGGAGTGCAGTTATTTTTAGTACCTTGCAGATAAATTTTCATGCCTCAGTAACTATAAGTCTATATGGCCCCTAATGAACTGCACGCATTGATTGAATTTAACTAATGAAGTAGCACAGCCCACCTGTCTCTTTTCCACATTATTATTATTGTTATGAGCTTGGATATTGATGACTTATTGATTTCATTATCTTTAAGCTGGAACAACACAGTGTCTGAAAAGCAGCAGGGAAGGAGAGAAATTTAATTGTGTGGTCAACAGCCATGGAGAAACATGCATTACTGTGTGCTGTGTATTGGCAGCCAATACACAGCACACAGCTATAAAAAACAGGCTTTTATCCAATATGATAATGAATCATTTCAAAACTTATATTTAATATTGAGTCCTAAAAAAATAAAAAGGCCAAACCAAGATTGCCTTCAGCCATTTGTGAATCCCAAAGAAAAGGTTACTTAACTGCCTGATAAGTACAATAAAATCACACAGAAAAAAAAAAAAAAACACCCCCAGGCCTTTTTCTAAAAAGTTCTTCAACAATTCAGTTTTCTGCAGCGACAAAATGTTTCAGCAACAATTAGCTGATAATTACAACAGCATTATATGGAAACCAAAGCACTGAGGTCAGGGATGAGATCATTAAAATGCCGTCACACACCATCATGAAGCTGCGCTCTGCTATTGTACAGGAAAATGTTCTGACGTTTACAGACCCGTTCTCATTCTGGGTTTGATGTGAGATGTGAAAATTACAAGACAGACAAACAAAAAATCTGCTTTTCTTGCGGCTGCTGCAGCTTTTTTGGTCTTTTGATCAGCTGTAATAGAAGATGGGGGGAAAATAAAAATGCACAAACACGCAACCTGGCTAAGACATGGATGCTGCATTTCCACCGGTTCACGTCGGTCAGCTTTAATCTCGCCAAATCCACCAGAGTTTACCTCTGCAAGCGCCCAGCAGGGTACAGGTGCGTCAAGCCTGGACAGAAACTTCAAATTTCTAAAATCTCTTTGTGGTTGCTTCTCAGCGCTGTTGTAGCTTATAACTGAGTCTCTGTGCTTTGAAGACCGTTTCATTGCTACGTGCCCATCAGCTCAAAGTTCATGTAATGTTTGCTGATTGTTCAATATCAGCATCTGTGCTGTGTGCAGCTGCTGCTTCAAAATAAACAGTTTCCACTGTGGAATCTGTGGGAAGCTTTTATTGTGAGGAAAAGAAGGTTTCATGTTTTACATTTTTATTTTTTCTCCTTTATGCAGAAGCTGACAGAGGAGGACTGGCAAATTCGAAGAAATGCTCACAGTGTTATTTTAGTTTAAACACAAATATACATAAATTATGTGTTAAAGCTGCTCTAAACATTTTGTTTCAGACAGTCTGTCAACTCTTGCATCTGCATCGTCAGTGAGAGCAGTAATAATTCAATTTTATTTATATAGCATCAAATCACAACAAACAGTCGCCTCACGGTGCTTTATATTGTAGGTAAAGACCCTACAATAATTACAGAGAATATCAAACAATCCAAACTTGGTGACGGTGGGAAAGAAAAACTCCCTTTTAACAGGAAGAAAGCTCCAGCAGAACCAGGCTCAGGGAGGGGCAGTCATCTGCTGAGACTGGTTGGGGCTGACGGGGGAGGGAGAATATGGTCACCTTAGACACTGACTGAATGTGAGCAAAGCCCCTCTCACCTTCTAACCTTCTCTTTGTGAGGTGCAGCCAATCCAAAGAATGTTGGTTTTAAGGGAGGAACCATAAAAAAAACAAAACACTACAGTCTGAGAGGGAGCTGAGTGTAAAAGCAAATCTGTCAATTTACGTCCCTACCCTCACTCATGGTCACGAGCTTCGGGGAGTGGCCGAAAGAACGAGATCACAGATACAAGCAGCAGAAATGAGCTTCCTACGAAGGGTGGCTGGCCTCTCCTCAGAGATAGGGCGAAGAGAGCGGCCATCGGAGAGGGGCTCAGAGTGGTCCTCCACATCAAAAGGAGTCAGTTGAGGTGGTTCAGGCATCTTACTAGGATGCCTCCTGGGTGAGGTGTGGGCGCATCCTACCGGGAGGAGGCTCCGGGGCAGACCCAGGACACACTGGAGAGATTATATCTCTCAGCTGGCCTGGGAAGCTGTGTGCTTCCACAGATGAGCTGGAGGGGGTGGATAGAGAGAGGGAGGTCTGGGCTTCTGTGGTTTAACTGCTGCCCCCGTGACCCAGCCCCAGATAGATGGATGGATGGATGGGTGGATGACTGTTATCCAAAAATGTATTGTTTCACAAAAAGCAGAAAAAAATAGTAAAGCACTTTTTTTTTTGATTTTGATTCCAAATCAGAGTTATTTACTTGCATTCATAGACAGAAAATGATTTAATTAAATTGATTTCTGATGTCTCAGTAAAGTCCAGTGTGCCGGCTTAACTTTGGGTCTAAAAACGTGAGTTAAGTGGGGGGTGTTTGTTTTTTTGACAGCTTTCTAAAATAACACTGTGTATACAGTGTTGTGTAAAGGGGGTAACTTCTCACGAACACTGATGATACTGTCCATATCCTTTCCAGCTGTAAAATGAATGCTGATGTGCCTTCATGCTGAACCAGTCCTAAAAATAAGCAGCCCGTGTCTGTGACAGGGATGGATGGGATGGAGCTGGGACAAAGGGGCATCGGGGGAGACGGGGTTTATGTGGAAGCTGTTACACTATGAGGGGACAAGTTTGCATCAACCACTGTGACGTCAAACAGCTTAGAGCTCCACAGGGGATTGTGAAGCATGACAGGTAGGAAGGGAAAAGTTCTTGTGCATGCATGACAGCACCAGCTTCACGCTGCTTTAAAACAGTTTATCTGTCACTCAGAACAAGGTCTAAAGCCCGATGTTAATATGTGCTTTAATTTGGCAAATGGCATCAAGACCTTCTATTAAACCTGATCTGCAGCACTATTTAAAAACGCAGTTAATGAAACAGTTTTCACATCTCTTTTGCAAACATATATTGCAAACTTTTTTTCATATGGAATGAATTTTTAAAAAACTAAAGCTCTGCCTAAAAATCATTCCTTTTTACAATCAATATTTTGATTAGGATATCAGGGAAATGTGAGCACTGTATAACAGGACTGTTTGCAGGAAGCAGTGTGTGCGTGCACAGGCACCATTTTTGTCATTTAAACCTTCTGTAGTAACATTTTAAGGTTACTGTAAAGTGAATAAATGTATATACATGGAATCAGCCCCTCAATTAAATTGCCAGCCAGTTAATAACCAAAAATCAGGACAGACAGAGAGGCTAGGTGGATGTTATGAGTTTGCGTTACAAAATTTGTCAGTTAGATGACGAAAGCCGGAAAAGCTGTTTGATTTGGTGATGGGCAGAAGCAAAGTCAAACCCTTTGTGCAGGACGGTAAGCATGAACTGTTAAATCTCTACAAGGAACCAGGTGGGAGCAGCATCATGATATGAGGTGCTTTTTGAGAGCAAGAACAGGAGGACTGTCAAGAGTTTTAGGGGAAGAAAGAATGAGGCCAAATACAGAGAAGCTTCTGGAGAAACCCTGCAGTAAGAGACTCACTAAAAGCATACAGCAAGCATATTTAGCTACCATTCATGTACTCAGTGGTTCTCCACTTCAAACACCAAAAGAAATAAAAAAAATAGTTTACACTCTGTAACCCACAACAGGTAAACTAACACAGACATTAACAGGTAGCAATGATGCACTAACGAACCCATCCAGAGCTGCTGTCACAGCTCCAGGGTGCCGGCGTTTTAAACGCTCAGCAGTGATGCTGCCGTGGAAGGAAAGCTCTGCACAGGCTGCATTCAGCTTTATTTGGTTTCTATCAAAGGCTCCCACACCTTTGACAGTCTGTCTGCATTTTCTTTGTTCGGTTATGTTCTTCTTCGTTGGTATTGTTGTTATTGGCAGACAATGGAGGCAATACTGCCCCCATCTTTTTACTGTGGTGTACTGCAATTACAAAATCACACGATAAGCGGAACTAAATATATAGTTGGGTTATAAAACATGACGCTCCGATGATAAAATTTCACGTCGACAAAATTTTGTAGTCGACGTCCATTGATTACGTCGATGAATGGTTGCAGCCCTGATCTTCACTGATTGATAAACAAATAAAATTCTTTGGCAAAGGTTAATAAATTAGGTGGACCCAGAATGGAAATAGAAGCCAAGTCCTCTACACATGCCACTGAACTCGCTGGTTATGATAGATTATAGAATCATGGGGTGCTAATGACTTTAGAATACTTTAATAGTTATTTAATTATAACAAAAAACTGAATGCATTATGAACACAGAAGACGGTGGTAGCTAGCTCAGCTAGCTTTAAACAATCCAAATGCCTCACTATTGAATGTGTGATTTCTGCATGAGAACCCTGCAGCGTCAAAGATGACTCAGATTGTCAGAAAGTTCTTAAAAATATATATAAAAGGAGGTCCGGTGCAGCTGCTGCCAGGTAAAGCTGGCATAGCAAGTCTACCACAACCACTCAGTCATCTGCGAGCTGACAAAACTATTTCCAGTGAAAATCACATAGTATTTTCTTCACTCAGCTGATGTTTGGAAGCTATTGGGCTAAAAATACGTTTACCACCCGGGAATCAATACCGCCCTGCACTGCAGTCCATTATCTCTACAGGTTGATGTTCAGGTTTGTTTTTGCTATCAAGATAAAGGTTTCATGCTCTAGGTCCACTGTGGGGGAGGGGGGGGGCATTAATTTGGGTTTATCAATGGGAGTCAGTCAAACCTGTGAAAAAAATATGTAAATAAAAATCCCTGCAAACCTAATCGTGCTCATTAACTCTCTGTCGGACTGACTGCTTCATTTCCACCTGAAGGTGTGACAGCTCAATAAAGAAAATCCTTCCACCAACCTCTAACCTTATTTCCGCTAAGTGCAGTCCACATGACTAACCTCGTGGACTGCATGGGCTGCATACTTTCTAACCAAAAACTACACGGCCCTTAATTAGTTAAAGTAAGCTGACTTTGGACTATACTGTACAATGCTGATAGTGTTCTTGCAGGATATCTGATCGTTGTTATCGTGATTTTTCCTTGGCAGGTTCAGCAGCTGGGAGCACAAACCTGAGCGGCTGCAGACACACACATAACTCAATAGCTGTCATTGACCCAACACAGGAAAAACACACCGTTTGAACCAATAAGCGCAGTAATTATACAACCTATTTCTCTTCATACCGAGTCGACCCCTTACTGACCCCAGTGGGAATCATTTGGCTGTTTCTTTCTCGATAATATTCCAAGGTCTTGATTTTAATATGTAAAACGTCCAGAGATTTGATGCAGTGTGATTAAAATATATTTCCCGAAGTGCAGAACAGTATTTGAAAGCCTACTCATGCGTCACACTGCACGCTTCTATTAGCAGCCTTAACTTTTTGCATACCAACCCGCACTATAAGCAAGCTCCTACAGATACTATCCAGCAGCTTAAGTCAGCCAAAGCACTGCATGTGGTCTCAACTACTGGAAGGAAAAGTGTGTGAAGCTGCAGGATTAAACCCTTCACATCATTAGAGGTTTTAATCCAAAGCACTCCACAGTATCAGAACTCCACCAACCAACTGGGTAAAAATTCTGATGAATGCAAAACTCGCTAATAAACCCAAGAAGCACTTCAGCCTCATCTGCCCCCATTAGGTTCCTGCTCTAACGTTCAGAAAAATGAGAAGAATTAAACAAAACAAGCTAATGTGCACTAACAGCAATCAGGAACATCCAAGGCGGAAAAATAAAGATCGAGTGGCAGAAAAAGTAAGAGTAAGTCAAAGACCCCCAGCACAAAAAAAAAAACCTTTTTAGTCTCTATAGCTAATTTTTTGCCTTGCATCACTAACCCTGGAACAAGTGACAACATCCCAGGCTGACAAATTAAGCCAAGCAGCCAAAAGCTGCAGTTTCTCCAATGGCCACTTGAGGCGTGCTTCATAAGTGAGTTAATCTACTCCAATATTAACATGCCCAACTTTATAGCATTAGAAAGCACGTTTAGAGCACGTCATTAAAGTGGTTACAGTCACCGTGGATAATTTCCCGACAACTTCACAAGCAGTCTGTACTTCCAGTTCAGTTGATTAAATAATATTTTATTAGAATTATTAAGGACTAATTTTCAGGTATGTGTCAGGGTTCATTCACAATGTGCACGCGCGATCTCACAGCAGTCTGTTCATGGTGGTTTTTGCAGGGCTACAGAAAGCAAACTGGCGACCAGCATGAAAACGCGGCGGAAGAAGAGAAGGAAAAAGGGAGCTCAAATGACAATTTTGGGCTTCCTATATTGGAGAAAAACTACACTTCCCAGCACAATGATATGCAAAAGGACACATTCTTCTTAAAAGTTTACAAATGAGGGTGAAGGGCCTAGAAATGCTCTAAGCTATGAAAAATTTAATACAGTTGATTTAGCATGACTTCCTGATAGGAATGCCCATTCAGCCAGCCCATATTACCTCTTTTAAATCAATAGCAGCTCCACATTTAATGACGCTTTCATTTCCCTGCAGCTCGACACCTCAGCGGGCACTGCGGAGTAATTCAACTCATGTCCTAACAGCAGTGAAGTTTTAAATTTTCATTTGGGCAAATTTCTACAATCGCTGCAGAGTTTGTGAGGGTTATGTACAACTAAGTGACATTTGCCATCATTATAATGGAAGCGCTCTGTAGCCGTGAGGCAATGAAATAATCAGGTTGGTGGCACCGCAGTGGATCAAACAGCAGCTTTATTGGGCTGAAACACACAGTGACCATTCATGTGGGAAAGCTCTGAGGTTCCCCCTCAAAGCGTGGCGTCTGTAGCCTCCAGCAGAATGAAATGAATTGGCACTATAATAAAGACGAGGGCAGCCAATGATTTGCTGCCGCGTCCTAGCTCTTTAAAGACTGATAGCCTCTCGAAGCACGGTGTGCAGCTTCAACAAGTCTGATTTGTCTTTTTATGGAGTTAACTGGCCCTGGATGAGCCATGCGACCCACTCTGAGGCCTGAGCACCACCCTTTCCAATAATGCACAAATTTTTTGCTGTAGTTACAAACCACAAGAAATCGTTCTGGGATTAAATTAATGCTCAATCAATATTTTGACACAAAAGATGGTAATAGAGTTTGATCATTTTGTGGGAACTGCTGACAATAGGGAAAAAATACAGGCTTATTGTTTTAAAAGTAACACACGTGAACCTTTTAAATCTATAACTAAAGCATCACGACTCAGTTTTAATCAACCGTCTTGGATTTCCTGTTTCAATAGCTCCAGCTTAGAATTAACACTGTCCCATCAGACACACGATCATGCAGCCGCTCTGAGAATCTCTATGAGCTGAGATAACAGAGAAAACAGCCTCCATGACCTCAAAGCACGGCTCACACAAGAAACATCCTTAGGCTCCTGAATTACCCCCGGACATAGATGAGAAGAAAGATTACCCTGTCCTTCATCCGCCAACTCTGCGCCAGAGCCTTGGAGCCCTCAATCTTCTCCGAGTGCCTTTTCTTCATGAAGGCCAAGGGAAGTTTCCAGTCATTCATGTCAGCCTCCTCTTCCTCAGCAAGGCCCACGGCCGGAGAGTGAAGCAAGTCTGAGTCCATTTTCATCAGGGCTCTGCCGGGGAAAGCACATGTTAATATCCCTGATTTGTTTGAATTTGAAGTTGCTACAGCAGTATCCACATAAAGATATGTTGGTTCATAGTGTGTGTGTCTTATATATATATATAATGTTAATAACTAATTTAGGAAGTTTGGCACACACATTGTTTGACGTGTGCGTGTGTGTGGCCTTCTTTGCTACCACACCAGATACAATCTATTTGTGTGGGAACAAAGTCTGCTTGACCACTCATGGCTGCATGAAAGTAAACAGAAGTTTCTGAGACACAATAAAGGACTGCATTTGTCAGTATGCATCATCTGTCATCTGATAACATAAATCCCTTAAACACTTCTAATAGAAGACTGGAAAAGGCCAGAGCCCATCTGCGCTGTCATTAGGTGAAAGCTGGGACACGTCTGAGAGGTCACCAAGGTATCACAGGGCACACACAGACAATTTAGAACCACAAAAACTGCTAAGAAGCACTCTTAGAGCACCCAGAGGACAAGTATGCAGCCACACAAGAAGGGCCGGGCTAGCACCAGAAAGATTACTCTGTAACTTAGTCTGAAAAACTCCATGTCCATTTGTAAACCACCAGCCACAGGAAGCAAATGGGAACTCTGGCATGGGTATCCAATAGCTACACCAGAAACCCCCCCCCAAAATATTGGATGCTGAGGGTTGGTCATCATCAGACATCAGTACTGGCCCATAATTTAAACAGTCCCCCGTTAGCATTATTGTTACTGACTGCATTAAACGGGCCGTTTAAACACTCAGATAATAATCTGCTGAGTTTTTGTCCCGTAAATCATGCGATGGCGGTTATGAGTCATTGTTGTCGCTCTGAATCAAAACCAAACAGTCGCATCTTATTTTAAAGGTCTACCTGCCTGGATCATGTCCCAGCTCCTAAGAGGAGGTCGTTGGGTTGTGTGTTCAGTGCCCCTGCGTCCGTGCTAAAACGGCCTAACTGTGTTAAACTTGGCTGCACGGATACCGGCGAGCAGCAGGCTCAGTCCAGTCCAGCTAGCTAAGCTAAACTAGCGCGGCTAATGTGACAGCTGTGCACGGAGGCCGGCGCTATTTACTAAAGCTTATCCAGCCAGGCTGCGGGACAGACCGAGCAGGACACCGAGCAGATGTGCAGAAATGGCGCTAAGAGTGGCAGAGAAGTGTGCAGACCTTGGTGCGGTGGGATTCTCAGTCCGGGCTGTGGAAGCTCTCCTTCTCCGGACGATGACAGACACGGTCGCACACACAATCCTGGTCAGTAAGTTGTAGGGCAGCGTCCAGAGCCTGTAGAGTATGTCAAAGCCGTCAAACCCGAGCTGCACTGGCGCGTGTTTGCAGGGGAATCTGCGGCTCCTCTCCCCACGGCTCTTCGCTATGGGAAGGGGCTGCAGGCGAGGCCCATCTTCACACGGACAGTCTGCCACAGCCACACGAAACGCCGGCCGCACTTCTCGATGACTGGGCTCGCGTGGACTCCTCCTGCGGACCAGCAGCCCCGGCAGTTGACTCCGAGCGACGGTTTTCGCAGAAATCTCAAACAATCCCGGGAATTTCTCCGAAGAGGCACTTCTTCAGCACTTCTGCAAGGGCGCAGCCATCTTGGGTTGGACCCACAATGCAATGTTGGGGCGGCGGAGCCGTCGTGAAACGTCACAGCTGTTGTTCCTGGCGTCACTCACCAAAATATAAACACACGTACTGACGTCAGCCTGAAGCCGGGAAAGTCACAAGAGAAAGTGGCGTTCAAATGTGCTCGTTTTTAATCATTCCTGACAGGTTTTTATTGTTTTTTTATGGTTTATGAACAGTGACGGTTTAGGTTTCAGGACATTTTCACCTTTTCTAGAGTGCATTCCAAACCTCAGAGTGGACGGCTTCAAATTTTTCAGCTGACAAATTTCTCTCTAAACTGCCGCTGTGTCCACAGCTCTCACTCTCCAGCCATCATTTCACCATCAAAACGTAGAGCCGGTTCTCTACTTTCGAACAACGTGTCTCTCAACTCTGACAAATGTAAACTGTTCAAACTGTTGAGGGTTCAAGCAGAGACAGTACCCTCCTCATCCTCCCTTCGCCTCTATGGTAAATTTTGAGAGATGATTTTCTCAGAACCCAAAACGAGCCACATTTTTAAACTGCTCCCGTGACTTCATTTTTCAACGCAGGAAAATAAAAATGACACCACTGTTTAGAGCCGGTCCTTGTGACGCTCACAGTTCAAAAATAATTTTGATCGGAGCTACGGATTCTGATTTAGAAGCATTTGTTCGACAGGTGCGCCTGTTAAGATGGGAAGTTACGCACCGAGAGCCAGAAGGTGAACATCAGTATTGCCGTTTAATAAAGCTGCGGCATTGTAACACACTGAGGATAACAACGGGACTGCAGAATCTAGGTTGACCCTTAACATAACCCCCAAACCACCATAGGGTGGTCCAGTTTACCCCATAACAGCGCCGAGGCAAATTCAACAGGGCTCTGCCACAGTGCCTGCATTTTGAGTTGGCAGATCAAAGCGTGTAGGGGCATTCTGATTGGCTGATGATACTTCAAAGTGATTTGTGGAGCATGTGAGGGGTTCAAAGCATTTCTTAGCATTTCACCGCCGATCTTTCAGCTGCACTGCATTCACAGTAGCATTTTTTCCAGGAAACGCCTTTTCCAGTTAATATTTGACTCTTTTCCCCCATATGGTGCTATTTTACCAAAGGGACCATTGTAAGTACTTCGAACCTTGTGTTCTGTTTGTTCAGCTTTATACAGTAAAATTAAAAAATAAATAAAACCAACTTTAGCTTAACAAGGTGCTTTGCAACTTCACCTGAAGGAACAAATTACATTATTTAACAAAACATGCTTTGTCATTTAAAAAATGAGTACAGAGGTCTGGAAAGTCTTGAATTTGGCTCATGTAAAATTAAACATATTATTGAATCTTTAAAAACAAGGACTTTATTTGGAAAATATTCCCCAACTGCATGTCCAGCGTAGCATCAAATTTATACTACAATGTGACTTCGCTGTACATAAAAACCCACTTAAGTTATGCAGTTTTCAGCATGTTTTCAGCTTACAAACATTACTTCTCTCCTTAATGAGGAATAATAAGGACTTCAGTTCAAAAACTGAAACTCCTCTTTCACACATATATTCACCAGCCACTTCATTAAGCACACCTCTTCAACTGTTTATCAACATAAACATCTAATTGGCCAATAACATGGCAGCAATTCAGTGCATTTTAGGCATGTAGTCATGGGCAAGACAGCCTCCTGAAATTCAAACCCAGTACCAGAATAAGGAAGAAGGGTTTGAATGACTTTGAATGTGGCATGGTTGTTGATGGCAGAAAGGCTGGCCGCAGCCATCTCTGGGGTTTAGACAATGGTTCAAAAAAGAGAAAGTATCCAGTGAGCAGCAGTTCTCTGGGGGAAAATGTCCTGTTGACATCAGAGGTCAGAGGAGAATGTCCAGACTGCTTCAAGCTGATAGGAAATCAGCAGTAACTCAAAAAATAACCACTTGTTACAACCACAACCACTTGTTACAATGCACAACACATGTAACCTTCAAGCAGACGGACTACAGCAACAGCAGAAGTCCACAGGGGGTGCCACTCCTGTCAGCTAAGAACAAACTGAGGTTACGGTTTACAGTGCTTCAACAAAAAGGGACAATAGATGATTGGAAAGTTGTTGCCTGGGCCCATGAGTCTCGATTTCTGCTGCAACATTTGGATGAAAGGGTCAGCCTTTTGCATGAAAGCATGGATCCATCCTGCCCCGTATCAACAGCTCAGGCTGCTTTGTGGCACACTTTGTGCCAGCTGAGCATTAATTAAACACCACAGCCTACCTGAGTATCGTTGCTGACCATGGCCATACCCTTACAGCTGCAGTGTAGCCGTCTTATCCTGCTTCCAGCAGCATAATGCGTCACAAAGCTCAGAGCATGTCAGACTGGTTTCTTAAACATGGCAATGTTCATTCTGGACTCCCCAGTCAGCAGATCTCAGCCTAATATCATCTTTGAAACGTGAGGTTCTCATCATGGATGCACAGCTGACAAATCTGCAGCAGCTGTGTGATGGAGCACGGCAGAATGAGCTACGTGCATTTCATTTATAGTTCCTGTTTGAGCTGTAAATTTTAAAAAGGTACTTAAGGTACTTATTTTTTAAGGAGTTCCTCGTTGCTAAATTACATAATTTAAAAAATAAAATCACTGCCAGCTAGCATTCATTTATTTGTCACATCACAAGCCAGAACGTATTTATACAGTCGGTTGACTTACTGTACGAGCAGGTCAATATTATTAAAATGGATTGGCATTTAGACAGGGTTTGCTTATTGACCACTCGGTCTCCTCACTGAAGACAATTTAAACACTAAATAATTCCATAACTGGTGTAAGTCAGTGCGTGTGCTGGTATCTGCCGCTGGTATCTCACGTTTTTCATTCATTTGGTGTTGGAACAATAATTACGAAAAACATTCACCTGTGAAAATTCCCATAAATGTCAACACGAGTCAGGAAATCAACTCAAAGTTGGGGGAAATTTTGGAACTCAAAGCTGCTCGAGAGCATACTCGAGAGATGATGGCTGAAAAAATGTTAGACATTTTCTCATTAAAGTTATGTTTATAACTCATTTTTCTTAACTTTTAGTAAATTGTAGTATTAAGCTGTAACTGTTAGTTGCCCTCCTTGCAGTGTGACTTGGAAATATAAGTTAGAGATTATTTGTTGTCAGTCACAAACTCACATTAATCTTCTTGCAGCTGCTGGTGGGCTCTGACCTCACGACCTGTGAGTGTTACTGACATTGAGGAGGCTCCCCTTGAAGGAGAGAAACTGGGCCTGCCTGGTCTCTCCTCTTCCTCCGAGTGTTCGTGCACGTGTGCACAAAAAAAAAAACACAACACAGTTAATGTTAATTTAACAGACAGATCCAATATATTATATCTCCACTAA